>PITA01029562.1:0-17712 GCA_004023965.1 Spilogale gracilis | reverse complement strand
AGAAAATTTTATGTATACATTTCTAATTATAGACTGTTTAAAAGAGGGCCACTTTTACTGGAAGGTCACATCAAAAGAAATACAAAATAAGACAGATAACATCTTATTAATTTACCACATTCTAAAGTGGCTCAATAACTATGGGAGCAAAGAGATGGGCCATATATTATAATTTGAGCCAAGAGCATGAGCCATTAATTGAACTACACCAATAATCCAAGACATCCTGTGAGACTTTTTTTTATTTAATTTCATTCCCACCAAATTTCCAACTGAACTAACAGGAAGGACAAGGTGTGTGCTGGGTTGGGCAGCAGTCCTAATCTCTTCTAACAACGGGGACTCCTCTGCCTACTCAAGGTTTCTATCGATTAACCCCAGAATAAAGTGCTCTACAGAATTACACTAATCAAAATGCAAACTGCAGGGGTTTTTGTCCACACGTGGAATCTCTAAGGGCAGTAAAGCTCTGCCATCCCCCGGTGCTAAGGACAGCCTGAGACGCGGTGGCCCGGCCGCACTCAGAGCACAGGCAGCCTCAAGGAAAGGCCAACACTGCCTAGCCAGCCAGGTTTTAGTTTGACAAAGCATCTGCTGCTATCAAATGCAGGAAAACAAATATTCAGAAAAATCTGAGAACATCTAAATTACATTATTCATTGCTTCCAACGACCTTTAATTTGCACTCTTCAAGCAACTCTGGCTAAGAGTTTACTCAGACTTCAAATTTATTGACCTGACAGTGAAGACTTCCTTGTGGACTGATGACCCTAGCATACGTCAATGTACTCTCAGTCCAAGTGATGAAGAGAAACTTTGCTCATGTCAAATATTTAGCTTTTCAGGCCTATTTCTTACATAAGCAATTCCTGAAGCACCATTTAGTCTGGCCTGGGTCATAAACACTGTTTGACAATTTTGAGTATTTATATAATATTACTGATGTTTTTTAAATCAACAGTCTTCTAGCTTTATCAAAAGCTAAAGTATGTTTGTGGCCTTTCGCAGTTTAATGAAATTATGAATACCTAATACACCTCAATGATCTTATGTTGGTTTTCCCAGAGAGCTGCACTGTCCAAAACAATAGCCACTGACCACTTGTGGCTATTTAGCACTTCAAACATGGCTAGTCTGAATCCAGATGTACTGTAAAAGTAAAAAACACACTGAGTTTCAAAGACTTAGTACAGAAAAAAGTAAAAATCTCAGTAATGTTTGGGTTATATGTTGAAACAGTACCATTTTTACATATGGAGTTAAAGAAAACTATTATTAAAATCAATCTCAACTGTTTTGTTTCTTTTTCATGTGGTTATAAAGTTTTAAGTTACATTTGTGGTTCACATTATATTTCCATTATGCAGTGCTACTATAATAATTTATTTAATTGTTACCCAAAGGAGACGGAAAGAGATTCAAATAGAGAGCATCTCGACTGGCTGCAAAGGATTGAAAGCAAGGAGTATTTCCAAATAGTGGGCATCAGCAGCTTGAAATCCAAGCTGTACCTGTCTTAACCTCCTGGGATCATTTCATGGAAGGAAGGAAAATGCCGGTTAGTATGCTGAGAGGGTGGTGAGAGGGTTAAAAAATTAGAGTAATCTGAATAAAATATATAACATTAATAACCATTTACTTAATATCTATCTTTGGCCCAACCCAAAACCATGAAACTCTTTAAGAGTTTATGTAGATGGATATTTAATGGAATGAAGTTTATACTTCTTTTGTGTCTGTAATAACATGGCAATGGGGCAAGCCAACTTGTTTTAAATCAGAACCAAATGTGTTCGAGGCATGCTTACAATTCAGGTCATGTGCAAAAATCTATGAAAGGGCAGTCTGTTTCCCTATTCTTTTCACCCAATGTGTCAGGTGGTACAAGGGCACAAAGACATGCCTGCCTTCCTCAAGGCGACTCAAATTCCTCTAAAAGACTCATTTACTGATTCATTCAAATAAAAGTTATTTAGCACCTGAGGCATATAAAGGGGAGATAAAAACTGTAGAGTCAGAGAAGCCTGGGTTCAACTCCTGGTTTGCCAATTTATTAACGGAGTAACCCCAGCATGTGATTTACCCTCCCTAAGACTGTTTTCACCTCAAAAATATGCAAATAAGCACTCTATAAGCATTTAATAAATGGAAGCCATGAACCCTGACCTCAAAGAACTTACAGTCTTACCAAATATAAATTATCCAAGTCAGTAATAAAAATGACAAGACTCTAGAAGGTTAAACCTTATTTATGAGTCACCGATAAAAGGAACTCAAAGAATAAACATGGCAGGGAGCTCTGAGCTGATCCCTTACCATGGGAAAGGACAGAGACATGGGACGTAGGGAAAGTAAATTCTGGGCAGACAGAATGCTGTGCATACCCACAACTGTCTGTCCACTAGATTTCCCTTTACATGCCTCAAAGCACTTCAAACAGCACCTATTCCTAGAAGGGGCCGTAGGCTGGGACAACAGAGAGAAAGGGGAACTCTCCAGTCATTGGCGACATGAATACCTCAAGTTGGCGCACACTGATTCTTTACCAGGGGAAGCACCACTCCTCAAAGGAGTGTCTGGAAATATGTGAGGTCATGATGTTGTCACTAGATGGGGGTTGGGTACAATGGTGCAGACATTCAGTGTCCAGGGCTAGGAAAGTCAAAAGAGTCCAGCTCAATGAAGAATGGCCCCACTCATCAAAGCAATATCACTAGTTACGCATTACTGGTAGGATATTTCTTTTAGGAATACCCTTCCTTCATGCAATTATCTTTGAAATAATATATATCTATGCCACTTCCACCCTGTCAGAGAACGACCAAATGGACAGTTCACATGATCTTTCAGGTTGTCAATAAATTTAACTAGATCACAAAATTTAGCTTTTTAATTGTACCCTTCCAGGAGCTCAAATAAGACAGGTCTGCTTACGTAAACATACCAACCGGGTAAGAGTCACCTAATACCCCAATGAACTATAGGCATACAAACTTGAAGATACACAGGGAGGGAGGGATGCTCATGAAAAAAAAATCATATTCTTGGGCCTATCACAGATCCCACCAAATCTTAATCTTTGTGGGAGCCCAGGAGCCTGCATTCTTGTAAACATACCAGATAGCTCTTACACACAGAAGTCTCAACCACTGTGACATCACTGGAATCATTGGTGACACTGCTACTTTTTATTTCCAAAATTTCAGTCAAGTTGGGTTCCTAGAACCCTAGCCAGTGGCCCAAAGCCACCTATTACACATTTCACCTTCAACCCAGGACCACAGAGGCAGGTAAAATGTTTATAAATATGACAAGACTCTAAATATAATTACTTAGAGGCAGGTAAAATGTTTATAAATATGACAACATAACTAATGTAACATTGTGTGTCAACGATACATACATATGTACATAAATAAATACGACAACATAAACCACTGTAGGCATTAAAGTATCGCCTATGCTCTAGGTATTTCACATAATTCATTACAACCTAGAAAAGCTATTCTTCAGGTTGAACTAAGGGATGACAGAAGCAGTAACTGACTCACTTTTTATCATTAAAGCTGTTCCCACCCCTTTCTAAACTTGTCCTTCTCAAGGTCTGTTGAGCCAAACAGCCACACACTACACATCTCATTAGGAAAGGTATGAAGTGGGAGCCTGTGGGGCTCAGTCAGCTAAGCATCTGCCTTTGGCTCAAGTCATGATCTCAGGGTCCTGGGACCAAGCCCTGTGTTGGGACTCCCTGCTTAGTGAGGAAGTCTGCTCTTCCTCTCCCTCTGTCCCTCCCCACTGCTTGTGCTCTCTTGTTCTCTCAAATAAATAAAATCTTAAGGAAAAAAAGATGTGTGAAGTACTAAGATAATCAGATACCCGGTGGTCCTGAAAGGCTTACTTCGCTCAAGAGGCACATGTCTACAATCTAAGATTTAAGGAAGGAGTTCTAATATGCAAAAGAACAGGAGCAGAGGTCCCCATTCGGAGGGGAGCTGACCTACAATCCCTCTGCCACCTGCACAAGTCACCCTCTGTGAAATGCTCCGCATAACTGAGCTACTACACATCAAGGCAACCTCATTCACAAGGTCCAGGAAACATTGAAGGGAGCTTTTATTTCTTAAACTCAGCAGTTTGCTGCTGATAAATCACAAGTCTCCTTTTAGGAAATTAGGCAGATCCCCTCCTCTCAAGACATTTAGTTTTGAAAGGAAGATAATATCCTTTGACAACTAAGCCATCAATTCTCATCTCTGAAGAGAATCATTTGCTTTTGTTAAAGCTGATCAAAATCTAACATCTGATTATAATTTATTCCATTTAGAGTCCTTGATTTGTTAACATGAATTCGTTTTTCATCAGCAGGCAGAATCCACCTTTAAATGTGGTTTTCATCTCAAACAATGCTTGAAGAGTAATTTGAAGGTAATAGTCTTTGGCCTAGGATAAAAGTTATAACAGATATAATTACCTCGATTTCCTTTCATAAAATATGTGCATATATTTATGATGCAAACACAGTGGTCATATTCTAAACCATAGCTTTCTTCTTATTCCCAGAATTTTAGCTCTGGTTGAGGAGTCATATTCTATCTCAAGTAAAAAAATCTGCTATAACAGCATAGTGAGTCTGTATGTATTCATTTTCTTAAACAGTTCTATCTTCTCAGCTGCTTTTTTACACTTTGTTTACTTTGAAAAGTTTAAACTCATTTTTCTTAAGTTCAAGAAACTAAAACATCTCAGACCTAGATTATTCACCACTCTCAAAATATTCAAGTCTTTCTAAAAAGGTAACAGCAGTTGGCAATGCTCTATCAAGTTCTGCATGTGCATGCTTGAGGCACTTATCCTCAAATATACAGTGTAAAAATTCTCCAGAACGTCTTCCTGATTTTGCTAAACCAGTTTAGGTTAATTTCAGAAAGCTTTGAAAAAAATAAAATTCCTACTCTGTAATGGGTCAGATAGACTACATTAATCCATCCTCTTTAAAATGGTGAATTTTTCCAGAGAATACAAAGATTTTATCTTAGCTAAAATTTTTATATAATTTCTATAATTACATTATAATAACTCAGAAATTCAGTAATACCATGAGCACCAGTAAAGCTGTCATGGCTATACACAGGTGCAGGTGTAAATTCACAATCATTTTAAAAAACAATTAGGTTTATATAAAAAGTAGCTATCATTTCCATGTAGTTCCCAATAATTCTATTTCTAGGAGACTAGGTCCTAAGAATATAACCCAAAATATAAGAGGAAAAAGTACAAGAACACACATGTTCATCTTCACAATATTTATAATGAGTAAAAACAAACCAATAGGAGAATTAAGAAAATTTAGATATAGGCACTTATTCAAACACTTTACGGTTATTTTAAAAGGTGGCTTTGGGGGCGCCTGGGTGACTCAGTCATTAAGCATCTGCCTTCCGCTTCAGTCATAATCCTGGAGTCCCAGAATCGAGGCCCCCATCAGGTTCCCTGCTCAGCAGGAAGCCTGCTTCTCCCTCTCTCACTCCCCCTGCTTGTGTTCCCTCTCTAGCTGTGTTTCTCTCTGTCAAATAAATAAATAAAATATTTTCTAAATAAATAAATAAATAAATAAATAAATAAAAGATGGTTCTGATTTGCAAAAACTTTGATGCAGTATGAAAAAATCATTACAGTAAATTACACGGTTAAAACAAAGAAAAAGGTCATAAAATTCTTTTTTTTTTAAGATTTTATTTATTTATTTGGCACAGAGAGAAACACAGCTAGAGAGGGAACACAAGCAGGGGGAGTGAGAGAGGGAGAAGTAGGCCTCCTGTGGAGCAGGGAGCCCGATGTGGGACTCAATCCCAGGTCTCTAGGATCATGACCTGAGCTGAAGGCAGTCGCTTTACCAACTAAGCCACCCAGGCGCCCCAAGGTCATAAAATTCTATGTGTGGTATGACTGTAAATATTATCCTTTAAATATAGACATAAAACTAGGGACATTCATCAGAAGGCCAAAATATATATGCTAGAAAAGAGTATTATTAAATTATATCTTACCTTTATTTCCCAAATTTTCTTGGGGTATAGCTATAGCACTCTGAAAATGAGCCCAAAAGAAAACTGTAGACATGTACATATGTAAAGAGCACTTAAGAACTTTTACCATAAGTTAAATCATTTTTAAAGTATCTATTCATGAGAAAATACTTTATGAATTTGTTTACTCATATTAAACTCAGTAAATTCTGATTTCCAAAGGATATTTTAAGACTAACAAAGTCAAAATGAATGTACCAAACAGTACTTCTTGCCCAAATTCTTCCACTGTCTATCCATGCTAGAATGTTTGCCTTCTGGTAGGTCCTGCCAAGCTTCTCCCACCCGCTATCTGACAGACAGCCTGTCTCCTCACTCCCTGGCCCTGAACCCACAAAAACTCTCCCCATGTACAATGCAGTCAGCTTAACTGTACCTACTCAGTGGTTATAAACAGAACACTACAGCTGGGGGGTTTCCAAATAAGCACCTTTTACAAGTACAGTCACGAGCCAACAAAAGTGATTTTGGAAAATAGGGTGCTATGTTACGTGCTTGTTATAACAGCAAGAGCTGGGAGTCAACTTCTCAAAATAGATGCTGCTGTGTGAACCATGAGAAATCCCCCTCACACTCTACACAGAGATGAATGCAAAGGGTACAGCAAAAAGTTCTCTGCCAGCAATTAGGAAAGAATAACTTGAGCTTTAGTGAATGCATCTTCCAGCAATTCTTGAGCAACCTTTGCCCAAAGAACTTCAAAAATGCAATAAACCACAAAGTACAGTAAAGTGTGGTGTTCCTTCCCATCCCTCTTATATTAGATCTTGTGAAAGACAACCTAAATTGCATTCGTTAGAGCAAGAGTGCTATTTGGTGGCTATAATCAAGTAATTAGAGTTTATGATAAAATACTTCCGTAAGGAAAAAAAAAAAAAAAGTATCCCTTCTCTATCATCTTCCAGTCCCCGAAATGGGTAGAAACTGGCCTCAAAATTTTTAAATGGAGATGCTCTTCAATCAAGCAGTCAAGATGGATCTGATATTGTGTCTAACCCTTTCCCAAGTGGGAATGAGGGGAGGGGCAAAGGGAGAGGACAGGTAATTAAAAGAAAATTCAAGGGCACCTGGATGGCTCAGTTAAGCATCTGACTCTTGATTTCAGCCCAGGTCTAGATCCCAGGGTTGTGAGACTGAGCCCCATGTCAGGCTCCAAGATTCTCTCTCTCTCTCCCTCTGCCCCTCCATGTGTATGACCCTCTCTCTCTGGGGGAAAAAAAAAAGAAAGAAAGAAAGAAAAGAAAGAAAAGAAAGAAAAGAAAGAAAAGAAAGAAAGAAAGAAAGAAAGAGAGAGAAAAAGAAAAAGAAAATTCAGAAGGTTTAACTTTTTAATTATTTGAAGGACTTATAATTAAGAAGAAAAACAGTGTCATGGCAGACTATTCTCTAAAGGTATTAACTCAGAATTTGTCTCCAACATTCTCCATAGCCCGTCCCACCCACAAAAGGAAAAAAAAAGTGACAAGGGCAAAGGAGAGGGCAAAGAATATTACCTCAGTTTCAACCAAAACTAATATTCAGCCACACATGTAATATTACATGTACTTCTCATCACAATACCTAAACAAAGGATTGTGTCCAGACAAAAGCAATTAACAAGATATTTATTAGAGGGTATTTTTCCTTTAACAAAATTTTCTGTGAAAAATATCATTTTAGGAAAGAGAAGTTGAAGACATATAAAATCACACTTATAAAATTATAAAGGATTTTTTTAAATTTTTTTTCAGTGCTCCAAGATTCATTGCCCATGCCCCACACCCAGTGCTCCATGCAATATGTGCCCTCAGTACCCACCACCAGGCTCTCCCATCCCCCCACCTCCCTCCCTCCAAGTCCCTCAGTTTGTTTCTGAGTCCAAAGTCTCTATTGTTTCGTTTCTCTCCCTGAATTACCCTACTTCCCATTTACTTTACTTCTCCTACTGTCTTCTATATTACCCCTTATGCACCGCAAGTAAGTAAAACCATGTGATACCTGACTATCTCTACTTGGCTTATTTCACTCAGCATAATCTCTTCCAGCCCAGTTCATGTTGCTACAAAAGTTAGATATTCATCCTTTCTGATGGAGGCATAGTATTCCATTGTATATATGTACCACATCTTCTTTATCCATTCGTCTGTTGAAGGGCACCTTGGCTCTTTCCACAGTTTGGTGACTGGCCATTGCTGCGATGAACATTGGAGTACATAGGGCCCTTCTTTTCACTACATCTGTATCTTTGGGGTAAATACCCAGTAGTGCAATTACAGGGTCATAGGGTAGCTCTATTTTTAATTTTTTAAGGAATCTCCGCACGGTTCTCCAAAGCAGCTGCACCAGCTTGCACTCCCACCAACAGTGTCAGAGAGTTCCCCTTTCTCCACAGCCTCTCCAACACTTGTTGTTTCCTGACTTGTTAATTTTGGCCATTCTGACTGGTGTAAGGTGGTATCTCAGTGTGGTTTTGATTTGAATTTCCCTGATAGCTTGTGATGCTGAACATTTTTTCATGTGTCTGTTAGCCATTTGTATATCTTCTATGGAGAAGTGCCTCTTCATGTCTCTTGCCCATATTTTGATGTGTTCATCTTCTTTTTGGGTGTTGAGTTTGAGTAGTTCTTTATAGATCTTGGATACCAGCCCTTTGTCTGTAGTGTCATTTGCAAATATCCTCTCCCATTCTGTGTGTTGCCTCTTTGTTTTGTTGACTGTTTCCTTTCCTCTACAGAAGCTTTTTATTTTGATGAAGTCCCAGAAGTTCATTTTTGCTTTTGTCTCCTTTGCCTTTGGAGATGTGTTTGAAAGAAGTTGCTGTGGCCGATGTCAAAGAGGTCACTGCCCATGTTCTTTTCCAGGATTTTGATGGATTCCTGCCTCACGTTGAGGCCTTTCACCCATTTCGAGTTTGCCTTTGTGTGTGGTGTAAGAGAATGGTCTAGTTTCATTCTTCTATATGTAGCTGTCCAATTTTCCCAGCACCATTTATTGAAGAGACTGTCTTTTTTCCACAGGATATTTTTTCCTGCTTTGTCACAGATGATTTGCCCATAGATTTATGGGTCCATTATCTGGACTCTCTACTCTGTTCCATTGGTCTATTTCTCTGTATTTGTGCCAGTATCATGCTGTCTTGGTAATCACAGCTTTGTAATAAAGCCTAAAGTCAGGTAACAAGATGCCCCCAGCTTTTTCTTCTTCAGCAACTCCTTGGCGATTCAGGGTCTTTTTTGGTTCCATATAAATTTTAGGATTGTTTGTTCTAACGTTTTGAAGAATGTTGGTGGAATTTTGATCGGAATGGCATTGAAAGTATAGATTGCTCTGGGCAGTATACATATTTTGACATATAGAGAGAATAAAAAAGTTTATCATATTCTAGAAAAATAGCACCCCACATTGAGAAACATTACTAAATTCTCCTTATACATGGTGAGTAAACCTATGAAACTCAGTGGCAGAGGCTAGAAACAGAACTGAATACAAGAAGATTTCAGAGCAATTCATTTCCTACACAATCCAGAGGCAGTGTGTTGGGAAAAGCAGGCTTTCTGTGGGGTCGAAGTGTACCCACCTCAACTCCTGAGGACACAGCAGCCTTTCTGAAACCTAACATTCAGAGCACCTGGGAAAGAGTTTTCCTGGTGCATCTTACAACCTCCCCACCAGTTAGGCCACACTTCCGAAACTTTGTACCACGCACAAGTAAAATGTGTCTGCTTTCAGGCACAACCAAGGGAAGAGGCCCCAAGTCACACCCACACTGGACTGAGTCCTTCTAAGCAATTCTTATCTTACAACCCAAAAGCATGAAAGCAATCTGAAAGAGCACTTCTGTGTGTGGCCCCTTCAGAGAACAGGACCAAACCAGATACAGAGCTAAAAAATGCAAACCAGGTAGGATGGTGAAGGGTTATTTCCCAAAACTGGGGAGTGTCTGTTTAGATCTTTGAAGAAAGGAACAAGTTCACCAAGAGAAAAGATAAGTAGTCAAGGAAAGGCAAGCTCATTTTAAATCAGAGTGACCATCTTTGGTCAAAGATCCTTTCTCCAAAGCAAAATACTTCCCATTCACCCCTACACATGGTTATATTCAACACTTCTGTACCATCTTATTTTATTTCTGTGATCATTTCCCAGACAGCTGTTATTTTTAATAGATAATCTAAAGAACCTGTAAGACAACAACAAGGGACTGAGAATAATGGAAAAGAATCCTAAAACGTCACTAAGTAGAATCACTTTTACTAGAGAAACTTGGAGTCCTTCTGATTAAGCTGTGGGTTTTATAAAATAATTTTTTAAATTCCATTATAATTTCCAAGCTTCTTGCTTTTAAATAAGAGGGAAATGCCCGCACTTCCCAAAGCATCCATCTTTATAAGAAACTCAAGTACTGTACTTCCTCAATGCACATTCCACTTCTTGGCAGTAAGTGGAACAGAAAATCCAAAATTCTTTAAGCAGAAATTTAAAGAGATTCTCTAAAACAGGGAGAGATTTGTTTTCAACAGACTTCCTTATAATGAGTCATTTCATAGATAGAGACCTCTAGGATGATAGCCAAGATCCAGAAGACACGCCTCCTTCGCATAAGCAGGCCATTTACATCCCATCTAGTCCAAGGTGTCACAAGTCATGTTTCCAGCCAAAGCCAGACTCATCATCGCTAGGGCAAGGGATCAGCACTTGGTCCCTAGTCAGTAGCTCTGCTGATTTTGGAAATTCTATGTATAAAAGATGGATTTCTCGGGGCTCCTGGGTGGCTCAGTTGGTTAAGCGACTGCCTTCGGCTCAGGTCATGATCCCGGAGACCCGGGATCGAGCCCCACATCGGGCTCCCTGCTCAGCGGGAAGCCTGCTTCTCCCTCTCTCACTCCCCCTGCTTGTGTTCCCTCTCTGGCTGTGTTTCTCTCTGTCAAATAAATAAAATCTTAAAAAAAAAAAAAAAAAAAAAAAGATGGATTTCTCTTTGGTAAAAAAAAGAACAGCCCAAATCCTCTAAGAGGTGTTTTCTGCTCTACACTCAATTCTCTGACCATAAAGTTAATAGGAACAGAATAACATACCATCCATAATCCCATGGACTGATGACTGCCTCTTGTTAATTTCATATGAATAAACTGACCTTCCGGTTTTCTGGAAATAATTACAAATGGGGGGATGGGATCAAAAGCTGTATATGATATAATAACTACTATTCATTTTTAGTTCTGCTAGATGAAAACTCTGAGCAAAATAACCTAACTTCTCTGTACCTCATTTTACTTTTTTGAGAATTGAGGGTAAAAATATTTCTTATGTCTTTTGTCGGATTCCCCCAAAGGTACACTCTGCAACAAGTTACCTGAGTAAAAGTTATTTAATTTAGAAGTTGATCCCAAGAGTTGCTGCTGGGGAAGTTTGGGAAAGACAGCAAAGAGGGAAGTTTGTACAAATGTCTGAGTGGGGTCCCTTTGTGGAACCTGGGACTCATTCTGCAGGGACCTATCAGAGACCGCAGGGAGATCCTCAGAACTGTCCCCTGGAGTGGCTCATCGAACAATTCTAATGGACAGTGTCTGCTGTGAGGCAGCGCCTTTGGGCACAGGTACCCTTGGGTAGGAGTCACAGGGGCTAGGGGTGCAACTCATGATCCCAGTGCTTGAGTGGCCAGGGGTGTGGGCAGGGCCAGCTTCTGCTCCGCCACTTGTTGGGAGGACCAGACGAGCACCTGCAGCGCTCTCAGCTTGGGACACAGCACTCACTCGATGATGGATGCCTGCTCTTTTGGTATATTCTAAGCAACTTCAGAATCACGCGATCTGCTCTAACCCCATGGGAAGCACACAGTGCCTGTGCCACTCTGGAGCGTGGGTCCACTGAGGGGTCAGCTGCCTGGCCCTCCTGCTTGAGTGACTCCAGAATGCCGCAAATGAGAGATTCCAATACAAGAAATGCCTTTCTTGCCTGCTCTGTCACTGACACAGAGTGCCGAACCCCAGTTGAAATTCAAGTCAGACATAAAAGAGAACTGAAAATGTTAAAACCAGGAGAAGCAGATTTCCTAGTCAACCTCCACATCACCGACACTCCTCTCTCTCCTGCAAAAGGAAGTGAACAATGCACAAGAGGGCCTGAGACCCTCAAGGGTACAAGACAAGCTCATGCACCTCTGCGACCTTGGGGCTCCCACAAGTCGCACCAAGAGCCAGCTGCATCTATTCCCAAGGGCACCTGTCAGATTATCCCAAGAATTATGAATGTTTCTGATCACTCCCATATTCAGAAAGGCCTTGGCCCTACAACAAAAAAAGTGAATGCATGTATAATAAATATATGTATTTTAGTTATGTATAAGTATATAATATAAATATATATAAATAATATACATATATTGTATGTATATTGAATGTATAATATATAAAGGGTATAACAAAATATTTATAGTATATGTCTATTATTCCCCAATTTTTCCCAGTTAATTTGGTTTCACTCACATTGGAAAAGCACTTCTACTCTACACCAACCACTTGTGCAGTACATATAGGATAGCTGGTATGTCTAAGCTATCTTCTCAAACAATCTATGTGAGACCCTCTCTGAATGCAGACAAGACACCAAACCCTAAGTCTCCTTCCTAACTAGTTATTAATGAAATGGAAAGAACTACTTTCCATGACACACAGAAAATACAAACCATCCTATCAATTACTACTAACGTTAAACGCACCTGCAGATTACTGAAAAGCCAGGAGCTTAATGAGGATCTGGCTCCTGGTCGGCATAAACTGGAGCTCCTAAGCCCCCTGAAACTCATTTACATTAGTCTGAGAGTTTATCATACAAAATAACTTTTCCATACATTATAACCATGATTCATAACCATAACAAAAATGTTTATGACACAGAGGAGTAACACTGGCAAGTGAAAATGCAAAAGCTGCATGGCAGTAAGGAATATTAAATGGCAATGCCGCCTCCTTCCACTAATTTCATGGTACAAGCTTTAAACAAAACCATAAATACAAACAAATTACTAAGAACAGTCTTTTTCATAAGAATTTCAATTCATTTCTGAACTTTATTATACTCAAGTTTTTATGAAAACTCCTATATTAGAATATATCTACATGTGTATTACTAAATAACTTGAAATTTTGAAAATGAAAAATATTTTTCTTTTCCCTGAAGCTCCTGTGCACTGGGCTCATCGAACCTTACAACTGGCTAGCTGTAAGGTATGTTTGCTATATTGTTTGAGAAAATTCAATTCTGCTCAGTAAGGCAGGAAATTCTGCTCAGTAACAAAGGAAAATAATTGGATAGATGAAATTCATCAGGTGTGTTTAACATAGATAAGTAATTAGATATGATAAAGTGTGAACACAGAGAGGGATGAAAGAACCAAAAGGCACATAAAATTCGTGAGGCGCTAAATATGCAAGAGGCACCTAATATTCACAAGGCAATAAATATGCATGAGGCACCTGTTGCACTGAATATTCATGATACACAAATTATACATGCACCATGTGGCAATCAATATTCATGAGGTCTTAATTAGGCCACTCGGGGTAACATCCACTCTCTTCCTCTGCACAGAACACACAGATAAAACCTATAACTGTCAACACGCTAACTGGCAGACCCTTCTGTCTCTCCCACAGAGAACAAGGGGACAAACCAGACCAGATAAAGACCCTGTTTCCAAGTTAATGATAGTGGTTGATGACTAATTCTGAAAGTCACCTCAATTCAGTGAGATCATTGATTTATACACACACACACACACACACACACACACAAATATATGTATTTCCCAATGATATACAAATGCTTATATGCTTATGTGCTTGCATGTGTGTGTGCATGGTGTGTGCCAAGTGTGGTGCCTGTGTCTAGTGCCCACGTATACATGTACACAGTGCACTGTGTGTGTGTCTATACCTTCACCATGTGAAGACAGGAAACCTATGCAGGTCTCATTGGCATTGTATTCTGGGCACCTAATGACAGTGTCTGACACAAAGAAAGTACTTAGCAAGTATTTATAGCACTAACTGCTTGTCCGTAAGGAGTCACCAAGAACATTCAACTGTATAACTTGAATTCACCCAGATGGGAACTGGATCTTAATTATTCTTTTACCCACATATTCTCCAAGGTATGACAATATCTGAAATGTAGCCGACATACTGTACACATTAAATAGATGGAAGGATGGATGGATGAATAAATGGGTTAAGAAACCAAGAATCAAATAAGTGGCATCTTCTAGTTATAATGGATTTATGATCCTCAGAGAAAACCACTTTTTTACTACTAGCATGTAGAAACATCATTATCCAATTGTAGAAAATTTTAAATAAGGTGAGGACATCTCTTAAATAATAATGTTTAACTCGAAGGAAACAATCAAAATTAGTATTAACAATATTGTGTATTTCCTGTGTAGCTTACCAACCCCTTTCAGAAAAGAAGTTGTGTATTTATTAATATGCATTAACAACCCATCTTAACCACTTCTCTGACAGTACATCATTACCTGTCACACTGGGAGAATAATACCCACACTATTTAGAATTTTTATGATTAAATGAATTAATGAGTGTATTATTGGGAAAACTGAATCATAGCTGATTGGGTTTTTTTGTTTTTTGTTTGTTTGTTTGTTTGTTTTTAATATTTTATTTATTTATTTGACAGAGAGAAACACAGCGAGAGAGGGAACACAAGCAGGGGGAGTGAGAGAGGGAGAAGCAGGCTTCCCGCCGAGCAGGGAGCCCGATGTGGGGCTCGATCCTGGGTCTACGGGATCACAACCTGAGCCGAAGGCAGTCACTTAACCAACCGAGCCACCCAGGCACCCCCATAGCTGATTGTTTTAAAAATTTAATTTTAAAATGACCACACAAAGAGTTGTGTCATAGTCCTGGATAGGAACAGACCATACAGACTATCCAAACTATACTTGCCAATGAAAAACACTCTTCAAAACCAAAGGAAAAACCAGCATTACTACAATGCTATCACTATTACTGCAGATTATTAAATATCACAAATTACGGACCTGGGGCACGCGGCATTAAGACAACTGAATTCCACTTTCATGCTCTACCTCTGTAACTTCCCATTACAATTTGCTAAGTACATCTGTAAATTAAAAGAGATCTAAAAGAAAAGAAATTAGTAATGATGGAGTGAGGCTATACAATGACTAGTTTTATTTATTCTAATTTTTGTTAACAGAGAACAGAAGCACAATCATTAATTAAGTTTATAACCTACTTGTTAGTCTTTGTCAAACTATTCTGTGCTCATTTATTTAAAAAAAAAAAAGGAGTCTTATACCCACTTTGTTAGTCACTGTGTTAAGAAAATACTGAAGCAGGGGCGCCTGGGTGGCTCAGTTGGTTAAGCGACTGTTTTCGGCTCAGGTCATGATCCCAGAGACCCGAGATCGAGCCCCACATCGGGATTCCTGCTCGGCGGGAAGCCTGCTTCTCTCTTTCTCAGTCCCTCTGCTTGTGTTCCCTCCCTAGCTGTTTCTCTCTGTCAAATAAATAAATAAAATCTTAAAAAAAAAAAGAAAAAAAGAAAATACTGAAGCAGCCGAGATAACATCCCAATTTGCCTAGGAGTTTCCCAGTATTAGCACTGAGCATTCCATGTCCTCAGAATCCCCTCACTCCTAAATAACTAGAACAGCTGGCCACCCTACAATAATAAATAAATGAAGAGAAAAGAAGAAACAGGTATGGTCCTTATATTCATGAACCATACTGTCCAACAACGGGAAGAGAAATTATTTTGCAGTCACAAAGAGAAATCATGAAATAGCATCACAGCAGCGATCTTCATAACCTAGAATTAAGATTGAAGGCCAGAGCTAAGAACACACAATATATGTTCATAGAGTAAGCCAAGGAGCCCAGGTAAGAGGAAGCCACCTCCTCCCAGAGTTTACTAAGAAACACCAGCCTGCCCCTAAGTACACCGCCCATTATCCCAGCCAAACTCTAGTCAATACAAAAACAGGACTGACAAAGAGGAGAATGGAAGTCATGGGGGAAGAGGTTATTTCTTCCCCTTCCTGATTTGAAGACAGAAAAGGTAAAATGAATAAGACTGAGTCTTAAACAATGAAATGGAAAAAGCTGTAATATTTGGTTGACTTATCATTAAGGAATATGGTATATTCCACATCACAATAAAGAGGATTTCAACATAGCCAAATTAAGGACAGTTACTGAAGGGCACCTGGGTGGCTCAGATGGTTAAGGATCTGCCTTTAGGGTCAGGTCGTAATCTCCAGGTCCTGGGATAGAGCCCCACAGTGGGCTCCCTGCTCAGCAGGGAGTCATCCTCCTCCCTCTCCCTTTGGCTCTCCTCTCTCCCTGCTTGTGCTCTCTCTCCCTCTCAAATGAACAAATAAAAAATCTTGGGGGAAAAAAAGAACAATTACTGAAAAAGCATGTGTGCATGGACACAGGTGTGCAGTTATGAATATATGAATATGACAGTTTCACCTTCACATTCAGAGCCGAGATATTCAACTACTCCATAAAACTGTTAAAAATGATTACACTCACAAACTGTGCCAAGATTTAGGAGGGAAAAGTACAGGCAACTTGAAAGCATTAAACGGGGGTCCTTTTTTGCAGGCCAACTATCAAAAGGAAGGTCTCTCTGCAGAAGTATATGGATCAAGACATGAAGAATGAGTGTAAGTACAGACAGCAAGGGGTAGGGAGATGAGAGGACTCCTTGGCAGAGAGAAGAGCCCATGCAGAGCCCCCAAGGCAGCCTAGGAACTACAAGAAGGGCAAAAGAGAATGGCAGGATAAAGAATAAGGGATAGAACCCTAAGGTCCCATCGGGGATTTTTTTTTTATCCCCAAGTTTTAAAAGAAGGGACACTAGTATATTAGCATTTTTAAAAGATCTCTGTAGCTAAAGGTCAAAAGAATATACGTTGTACACCTTTTTAAAAAATCACATTTTGGGCGCCTGAGTGGCTCAGTTGGTTAAGCAACTGCCTTCAGCTCAGGTCATGATCCCAGAGACCTGGGATCGAGTCCCACATCAGGTTCCCTGCTCGGCAGGAAGCCTGCTTCTCCCTCTCTCACTCCCCCTGCTTGTGTTCCCTCTCTGGCTATGTTTCTCTCTGTCAAATAAATAAAATCTTTTAAAAAAATCACATTTTACCACCAAAATATATACAATTTTTGTGTAAATAATATTTCAGTAAAGCTGACGGGAGTCCAGGAAGAACATCCTGGGATATCAGTTAGAAGTTCCTATACATCTTCGTATAGGTGTGGCAGAAACAGAGGTCTCTGATTTGGAAACTCTCTTGGAAGCAGAATCCAACAAAGCTGATGATAAATAATATATGAAAAGTGAGGAAAACAAAGACAGAGGCAATAATAACTCTGAGGTAACAATGTAATCAACTGATAGATAGTGGTATCATTTACTAAGACACAGCACATCAAGGAAAAAAAAGGTTTAGTGTGGAAAACCGTGAATTCTATTTGAGGTACATGGAGGTTAAGCACTATGGTAGGCAGAATTACAGCCCCCAAGTCCTAATCCCTGAGACCCTGCAGTATGTTAGGTCACATGCTAAAGAAGAATTAACGCAGCAAATGGAATTAAG
>PITA01029561.1:0-17716 GCA_004023965.1 Spilogale gracilis | reverse complement strand
AAGAAGGAAAGAAGGGAAAAGGGAGAGAAGGAAGGAGAAAGAAGGAAGGAGAGAAGGAAAGAAGGAGAGAAAGAAAGAAGAAACAAAGAAAGAAGGAAAGGAGAGAAAGAAAGAAAAAGAAAATAAGAAAGAAAGAAAGAAAGAGAAAGAAAGAAAGAAAGAAAGAAAGAAAGAAAGAAAGAAAGAGAAAGGAAAGAAAGAGAAAGGAAAGAAAGAAAGAAAAACAGAGGAAAGAAGGAAGGAAGGAAGGAAGGAAGAGAGGAAGGAAGGAAGGAAGGAAGAGGTACCTCCCTGTATGACTCCATTGTGCAGAGAAGATTGAAGGTAAAGGGAACATAGAGAAGAGTCGAGTATGAGAATTTTGAAGAAAACAATTCCATAGCATTCAACGGAATAATCCTAGTGAGTTTTAGGGGACATAAAGCAATAGAATAAGAAAGGACAATGCCATATGGGGAATTATGACCATTTTATGGATATGTCCTGCATATACCATATAATACTATTTTTAAAGATAATATTACTATTTAATTTTAATGTTATGGGTTTTTCGGTTATAGGGAGCAATAAAAACAAGTGAAAGTCAAAAGTAAAGCTCAGGGGCACCTGGGTGGCTCAGTAGGTTAAGGGTCTGCCTTTGGCTCAGGTCATGATTCCAGTGTCCTGGGTTGGAGCCCTGCATCAGGCTCCCTGCTCCATGTGGAGCCTGCTTCTCCCTCTTTCTGTTGTTCCTCTTGCTTGGGTGCGCTCTCTCTCTGTCAAATAAATAAATAAATAAATAAATAAATAAATAAATAAATAAATAAATAATTTTTTTTTTAAGTTTTTTTAAAGATTTTATTTATTTGACAGAGAGAAACACAGCCAGAGAGGGAACACAAGCAGAGGGAGTGAGAGAGGGAGAAGCAGGCTTCCCACCGAGCAGGGAGCCCAATGTGGGACTCGATCCCAGGTCTCTGGGATCATGACCTGAGCTTAAGGCAGTTGCTTAACCAACTGAGCCACCCAGGCACCCCTGATTTATTTATTTTTAAGAAGGAGTGATCACACAGTGACCTTAAAGTAATATGCAAAAGTATAGTGTATGAACATATCTGCTCATTGAATTAAATCATATTGACAAAATAATGGTTTTACTACACATTAGATAGGTAATCTGATATTGTCTTGAGTCATTCGGGGTCTTTAAAAACCAGAGTCTTCCTAATTTGCTATTTTTTTTTAAAGATTTTATTTATTTGACAGAGAGAGAGAGAGAGAAACACAGCCAGAAACACAGCCAGAGAGGGAACACAAGCAAGGGGAGTGAGAGAGGGAGAAGCAGGCTTCCTGCCGAGCAGGGAGCCTGATGTGGGACTCGATCCTGGGTCTCCAGGATCATGACCTGAGCTGAAGGCAGTTGCCCAACCAACTGAGCCACCCAGGCGCCCCTAATTTGCTGTTTTCTATTTTAGGTCTAGAAGAAGTGGCTTTTCTCAGTCTGAAAGATCCCAGGTTTCAGTAATCTGAATCCATTCACTTTCATAACATATAATCGTTAATTGTTTAGATTCAATGTGTTCTCACAGATTCCATGATTTGTGTTAAAGTCTGAGGTGGACTGCCTTCCCAAAGAAAAACTGAGGACGCTCAGGATAATGCAAATTGCACAGCGAGGTTTATTTCTAGCTAGCTAGGGTCCAAGCATCTGCCCGGCGCAGCGGGTTTCAGCAAGGACCCCGAATGCAAGGGCCTCCGGGTTTATATAAGTTTCAAACAGCAAGCATGAGTTACACAGTAATTTTCCTGGTTGGGTGAGATAACATTTTAGCCCCCTCCCCAGTTCCTGGAAGGCCCACACAATTCAGGAACTGGGGCAAGGAAGCAAGATGCACAGATGGTTCCTTGACTTATCTGCCCTCATTTGGTAAACACAGACCTTGTAAAGGCATCAATCACCAGGGGGGTCTTAGATATGTATAGACCTAAATCACCAGGGAGTTTCAGAGCCTGTTATGCCGGCCTTGAGGCTAAACAGGCCCTAACATTTGTTTTTTGCCAATTCTTTCCACTACCGTTTTTGCCAACTCAACCTTCACATCACTGAAGTTCTAATACTATTCGATAAAGTTCTCTCTCAACTCCATATGCCTTGACTCTGCTTGCAAGCATGAAAGAGTTTGCTTTCATCTCTGAATGTGGGAAATACATTTTGAGCTTTAACCAACTTCTAACACTACCTTCTTACATGCTTTTTTGTGACATTTCCAGTGATTTCTTCTGAACTCAAAGGTAAACAAGAGATGTCATAAGGATGTAGCTGTTAGGGTCACAATTATACTTTAAAATGTTTGTGAGAAAATAATTGGACCTGTGAGAGGCCAATTGACACTCTGAGAAGTAGGAGAACTCGGATTTATTTTACCCCAGCAGACACATATGAACTTGTGCTCAAAGTTCTGGGCCTTAGGCAATGGGGTTATGGGGTTTTTATAGGGAACTACAGGCGGTCAGGTTTCATTGGCTATGCTGACTGCTGGTAGGTGGGTTTAAACTGGGGAAGCAGGGGCTGTTTTATGGGGGAACAGTAATACAGGGAGCCTGTGACAGGAAGCCTGTTTACAGAAGCAGAAGCAGCTGGTTCTATTTTGCTCCCAGGGCTTCTGGTTATCTCTAGCTTATTCTTAGTAACTTTCCATCTTCTGGGGCCTCCTGGACTAGACCTGCTCTGGGTATTTTTCCTCTTCAATATCTCTAAAATTAAGGAATATTATTTATTAAGAATTGATGCCATTCATGATAGCTACAATGTCTACTGAGTAGGAATAAAAGCCAAATAATATTGATTATACTGATAATTATTTTCTAATACATAAATTTTTAAATATTTCAGTACATGTTTTTATATACATTTAGAGTACTAACTAAAAATATGTTATATACCTGAAACCACATGAACTATCCCAAAGAAGAGAATGGATAAAGCCTTAAAGCTTATATATAAAGTACAACAATATTGCCAGGCTCTGGTTGAATCAAGATAGGAAAACACAAAGTCTCTATATTTTTCATCCCTTTCTCAATAACCTCCTTTGCCAGGAATTCTCAAAATTCCCAAGAAATCACTGGGTCATTTGGAAACCACTAAGAAGACTCAGGTCCACATGTAGAAAGCCAGCATCATCCCAATACAGTTTCAATGAAGCCAACTGTGTGACTTCCTTCTCGGGACTTTCAGCTTTTTCAAACTCAGATAAACTACTGGAGGTAGGATGGAAGTAGATGACTTTTCAATTCCACCTTAGTCAAAACCTTTTCAACACTTGATCTATATTTAATTACTTACAAAAATAAAAAGGCTTAAGAATTTACAATCAATGTATTTCTGAAGTCCAAGATGATAAGGTCCCCAGAGGAAAAGTAGCAATAAATTATTGTTCAGACAGTTTGAAATAACAAGCAATCTTTTCCTTTGTGTTTTAGAGCAATTTTGAATTGCATATAGAACCCCTGCAACTTTCTGTGATCATAAAAATGAATGACTAGAATGAAACAGATGAATGGCCAATGGCTATAATACATATTAATTGAATTATTTCCTAAGTACTTCACAAAATATGAATTCATAATGGCCTATTACAGGAAAAGAAATTTCAATCTTTGTTTGATCTAAAACACCCCAGTCCATTCTAAGCACCTTGTGTTTTCTTTTTTCCTAGATTCATTGTGCAGGGGATTACAAGAACAAAACAGGGGATTTCTAAGAACAAAACGGAGTATTTTTCAGAATTTGTTGTTGTATGTCTGCTTGGTTTTTAATTTGTAGAATATATGATGTGAAGTTCTGTTCATTATGAATATGTGGATTTAATCATAAGTCTACTCTAGAGATACCAAAATCTAGTAGATCCAGATCTATGACAAACAAAACATCTTGAATAAATCAGAATATTAATGAGCCCATTATACCATATTCCAATAAACAATTAATTTGGACAAATATGTAATGAAATACCAATCAAAAATACAAATATTTGCATATAATTACTGATCCTCCATAGTTAGGTGTTTGGTACTGTGTTCCCTTATCATCCACTTGATCCCAAAAGCTATCTTCCATTCTTCCTAATGTAAGGAGACTGACTCACAAAAACATATTAAAATAGGGTGCTTGGGTGGCTCAATGAGTTAAAGCCTCTGCCTTCAGCTCAGGTCATGATCTCAGGGTCCTGGGATTGAGGCCCGCATCAGGCTCTCTGCTCGGCGGGGAGGCTGCTTCCTCCTCTCTCTCTCTGCCTGCCTCTCTGCCTGCTTGTGATCTCTCTCTCTCTCTCTGTCAAATAAATAAATAAAATCTTTAAAAAAATATTAAAATAGATTCCTGCCCTCTGAATTCCAATTGAATTTTGTTCACGATGATGAAGGAGGATGAGGTCAGTGTACACATTTGCCTGGTTTCCTCACTTGGACCCCACAGCTTCCCTCAGTCATGGATCACTGCTTCCCTTCAGGTGTCTTCCGCAAGACCTCTCCTCTGGGTCTGGGTGATTATTATTTGTCCCTCTTGTCTTAGAGAATATGAGTGGCAACACTTTGATCATTCTACTTCTGTGTTGCTCCATTGTTCCATGTGGTTTTTCTACATCCTGCCTACAGTTTTGTAAATAGCAATCATATGGAAGTCTCCAGAAATTATGTATGCATGGCCATCTGCTTCTCATGGCTCAGTGATTAATACCTGCTCTATCTTTTAGCAACTGGTAATACAAAATAACATCTTATCAAAATAAGATTTTTATTTAAAATTTAAAATTTTAAATTTAAAACTTTAAAATTTTTATTCATATTTAAGCAAATACTGTATGAATGTTCATGTACCAAAAGGCACTCTGTTGGATAATGAGGAAACAAGAGTATATAACTTGGCTTATCTTACTCTGTTGCGAATAGTATCTAAGTAACTACTGCTTCTAAGGTTTTTTTCAGACTCCTGTATGATTTTTAACCTCAACTTTCTAGAAACATACAAGGCCTTTACTCTAACCCTGCTACAATTTGGAAAGAATTTTAACCTTTTCTTCTATTATCTTTTACCCTTTCCAATTTTGTTTGAGGATTCCTATCTTGAGCAGATAGTCTCCATGAATCATTATTGGCCAGGCACTAGGTCACAACAGTGACCAAAATTTATAAACCCTTCTGCCCTCCTGAAGCTTCCATCCTGGTATTGGCTCTCTATATTACACTAGCAGGTGGACACCGTTCTTTTTGATCCCACCAGGAAAACAAGAACCATGAATCTTTATTATATCATCCTATTGCAATGCGTTCCATTTTTATGGGATACATCAGCTATCTTTTTTACACTATTTTTATATGTTGCTTCAGTCTCCCAAACTGCTTCTACATAGAAGTCTTTCTTTATTCTTTCCACAATCTACCTAGAAATTCTACTGTGGAATTTTAGAGTGGGTAACTCTTTGACTTTCAGCCTGGGGGTTGCATTTCTGCATATTTTTTCCCATCCCCTTTCACGGGAACATGCAATTTACAAGAAAAGTTTTTACAATGTAATTAAAGAGATTTTTCCTTTTGTTTTCTAAATATATAAATATACATTTGAATAGCATCATTTAAGATTTAAAACAAGAGTGTAATAAATTAATTAAAAAAAAAAAAAAACCTGCTTTTTCTGGAACACATTCCTGATGAGGGAATAGAAGGCAAGCTGAGGACAAAGCAGAAGATGACACCCTAGAATTCCTCCTCCCACCCTCCCGGATGGGCAATACATGACATTCCTCAGGTCCTCCTGGCTGCCCTAATGCTAAGGAGAGGAAAAACAGTTATCTCATAGAGATTCCAATCCTGCAAGACATGATGAGGCTTCCTTCGTTTACGAATGTTTTAGTAATCTACAAGAGAAAAGCATTTCTATCAATAATGTAGCTTCCAGAAGGAAATGTAGGTACAGTTGAATGTCCTTAACATCTGCAGCCCACTGACAGACACGTGAAGAGAGCAGACTCTACCGTTCCTCCAGGAAGCTCCCAACTATCTTCATGCTAATGTCTTGCCAATGGGAATAACAACCTTAACTTGACAATGGCAAGGCCTCTGGTATCCTGTGAGCCTTCTTTAATTAATAAAAATCCTTTTGAAACCGTCCTTTTCCTTAACTTCCCCAACCCCATATAATCAGCCACTCCTCACAAACCTGGTGAAGTAATTCATTCTGCCCATGGATCCTGTCCCTCCCGACCTCACCCTACTGAACCACCACATATTCCAAAACCGCATCATTCCTATTTCCTATTAAATCCTAGAATCCTTCCAGAGATGTGATTTTTCCCATAGAATTTAAATTATGAACCAAATTACAACTTCAGGCTCTATAAATATTTTGGAACCACTATCTCTTTGCCAGAACAATAATTCTTTGAGTGCATGGCAATCTCCTGATTTTTTTTCTGCCATATATCCAGTTTCTATTTTCTGGGTAAACATCAGGCATACCATGAGATCAAAATAAATATGGGTTTGGGATTATTTTGTTTTCAGTTTATCCACCCAGTAGATAAGTTTCCAACTGTCTCACAGTAGCCTCCTTCCGATTTCAAGTCACTGAGTGTACAGACTCCTTTGAATTAGTAGAATGCAAGAAGGAGTTCCACCAGGTGACAGAGATTACTACTTGGCTGAAACCCTTTGATATTTCGGAACAGGAAGCTCTCTGTGTGTCATATTTATCACTTGAGGTCTGTACCTACTTAAGTTCAAGCAGTCTAGTTCATGCCTAATTCAGGCAGCACTTTTGCCTCTCAGTCTTAATTTTAGGGTTGATCTGAAAGAGTAATGTGTGTATTAGACTGATTGCTATTTTTAGTCATTTCTACTAGAACTGCAGTCCAATATAATTGCACAGGTAATAGAAATGGAATCACTGTAAATGTGCATGATCACACAGAATCAAAATAAATATGATTTTAAAATTCTATTGTTCTGTAATTAGTACATACAACGAGATCATGAACGGAAGCAAGATTTTATCTGTTCTTAGAATTCTGTATGCTTGCAGGTTCAATAGTGAAGGCAGTTACTGAAGACAAATCCAGAGATGAGGAGAAACAAAATTATTGGCAATATAAGTATTATTCCACATCGTTACACAATCTCATCCCTTTAAGTATGTTTTAGTTAGTCTAGACAAGTTAATAGCATAGTATTCAGTCAACCCCCACATTTCAAGTAGCTCGAAACAACCAATTTCACTTTTTTTTATCAAGTTATATATCAGGAAAGAGTTCATCTTTGCTCTGATACTCAGCTGTTAGAGACATTCTCTGTTGGGAGATAGTTTTCCATGCATTACTTGTTTCTGCATGTCTTCTGAAGAGGAATTAACAACTTTTTTTCTGAATTCTATTTTCAAGGACATTTGAATAGTAAATATTCTTGGAACAGAGAGGGCAGAACTATTTCCTGACTAGGATAATAGAACTATCCTCTGTCTCTATAACAAAGGCTGGGCACATCTGCTAGCAGCCCCTTTGAGGGTTTCCTTAACTCTGGGCTCCTCAGTTGTGGCAGAACTCACCAAGGGTGGTGGTCATCTGGATCATTCTCCATGGGACTTGAAACAAGGAGAACCAATGTGGACGTGAAGGTCCTACTGTTCGCTGCAGTGTGAGAACTAAAGCTATTTGACTCTGACTCAGAAGAGTCATGTGTTCATCTAGCGTCAATGACATTGTAGCAAGTTAATTGGTTATTTTGCAAATAGGATAAAATTGCTGTTCTTGATGCTCCCATCTTCTGTATTATCTGGAACATAGACCTCTATAACAGCTGTCCAGGAGATTTTAGTAAAGTAGAGAAGTCACACCTGACTTTTTAATCTTCAAGCCAAAGAGACACATTGAAGGGCCATTGACTGGAATGTGTCACATGACTCTAACAAGTGAGAGGGTCAAGTTACCTTTCCTGGATTCAGTTATCCAAGAAAAGAGTATTGTACATTGGTAAGTGCTAGTAACGCATAACTCCAGAATTTCTTTATTATGTGGCCTGTGGGTTTACCTCTTCCCCCCTTATAGATGCCAGATATTGGTGATCTGCCATTGATATATACAGAATTCATATGAAGGAAGTTCTCTTTTTATGGCTTGTGCTTATTTCTAGCTCTCAAATTTAGGAATATTAGTGGATTTTTTAGATTGTGTTTAAAAACTGTTTCCCCCACCCCCAGGAAAGATTATATTGACGCACTTCCTAATGCATTATTTCATTTTCCCCTGTGTGCAAAACCTAGTCTTTATAATGTTATATATTTATATAGTTTCCAGTTGTTGATATCATTCTCTCCATATTAATTAATATTTTCCTATGTGTGTTTACTTTCAATCATTTCATTTAGTTTTTATAATGAGTACTGGGAAGAGAGCTATTAACATGCCATTCTTTCCAGATGTTCTGAGAAAGTTT
Organism: Spilogale gracilis; assembly: GCA_004023965.1. Taxonomy (NCBI): domain Eukaryota; kingdom Metazoa; phylum Chordata; class Mammalia; order Carnivora; family Mephitidae; genus Spilogale; species Spilogale gracilis. The sequence goes on along the minus strand of PITA01029561.1, from coordinate 9,253 downwards.
GAGATTTTTTTAAAATCTCTCTACAGTTCTTAACAACCATCAGTTACTCCAGGGTATTTTAACCACTTTATGTAGTTTCAGATTTTGGATGATCGGGAAGTTTAATCTAAATCATTTCTCAATGATCAATAGAAGCTGCATAGAATATTGTGTAGGAAGTTTTTGTGGGGCCTATATGTGAGCCTACGATGGAGGAGAAAGAGAACATGTACTGAATAACATTCCAACCCAATGGAAACCTCTTCAAGCATACATGTTACAAAAAGACAGAGCTGAACTGAGAAGAAAAGTGTTATCAGATGAAGTTAGAAAAGTCTTCATTTGCCAGACCAAATGACACCTGGCAGAGAATATTAAAGCTTTTGATCTTTAGCCAAGAACAATGAAAATTCACTCAAAGGTTTAGCTAGGATTGGTCTACTATATCCCCTTCATTCCACTCACTCACACCATGTGGCTGCTTTCTCTTTGAAATAACTAACCCATTCCACTGATTTATTGTCTAAAACTAAAACTCAATCCATTAAAATACCTAACGCAACCTTGAAAGAAAGGGAAAAGTAAAATGATGATGGAAAAAAAGTGAGAAGGTTAAAGTATTTCCTCTTGGAAGCTAGATGTTTGTTGAGCTACAATGTTCAAGAAATGTCTTGGAGGTGAAGAAGCCTAGAGTTTGTTTGAAGTAATCTCCACTTCTCTGAAATCTGTGACCAGTGTCCTGAGCTTTGAAAATATCCTCTTCTTTTATTTATGAGTCTAACATTTTGATATGTTTTTGGTGATTATTTGATGCTGTATATTTACACCAACAGAAAGTTAATTTTAGCTAAATATTTACCAATTCTACCACACTGAAAATTTTTCTTCTCTGGATATGTACACTTGGCAATTTGTAGAGGATAGTTATCCTTTTGTGGGAAATTGTTTTTAATTATTAAATAGACTAAACTCATTTTGATAACTTTGAAACAAATATTATTAAACCTAGGATTGTGATAACTTACTTTAAAAAACCATAAATTTAGGGGTAGCTGGGTGTCTCAGTTGGTTAAGTGTCTGCCTTCAGTTCAGGTCAAGTTCTCACACTGAGTCCTGGGATGAAACCCCACCCTGAGTGCCAGATTGGGCTCCCTGCTCAGTGGGGGGTCTAGTTCTCTCTCTCATTCTACCACTTTGCCCCTGTCTATACTCTCTCTCTCTCAAATAAATAATCTTAAAAAAATAAAAATAAAAAAGCCATAGATTTAGTATATTTAGTACATTAGTAGAAGTAATTAATTAGATAAATAGTCATTATCAGTAGCAGCCCAATGGAGGGAAAATCAGATAAATTTCAATCCACAGGTGTGTTATACATGAAGACATAGAGATTCTGGCTTAAATATCCCTTTTGAGGACAACATCTTGCAATGCATAAAATAAATTGCCAATTGCTTTTTTAACTTGGCCTCAGGATGAGAAATGCATATTTGGTTGAGTTCTGTAAGATAGGGATCTCAGTTCATCAGGTCTGGGCTGAAAAAGAATGTTATCTGAAAGAATGCTATAAGCAGTTTAATTTTCTAGCATCACCTGTACCCTATCCCATGAATTATGCTAATTATTTTATTGTTATGGTTCATAAATCAAAATAAGCTTTTAAGATGATAAAATAAAAGCATCATCATCATTATTATTAGTGTTAACACCACTTGAGAAATTATCTACATAAGTAAAAAAATGAAAGGCTAAGCAATGTGATTTACGGCTGTAAACATAGGCCTGGTATGAATACTAGGTTCAGAGTCTATTTTGTAATATAACAATGTTTCAAACCTTAAAAAAGGAATAGAATTAAGTAAATCTTTCATCATAGGTATTTAATGACCTTTTCTGAAGTGAATGAATGAATACATGACTAGGATGTATACAATAAAATTATCCCTGATTATCTCATTGGTGGAACACGACAAAAGATTTTAATAGAAATGGATGTTAAAACAGATTATTTTGGACTAATAAAAATTCCTATTTAAAAATCAGCTTTCTAAAACATTAAAAATAAGAGAAAAATAGCTTTCAATATGCCTCAAAATTTAATTTTATTGAATACAATTACTAATAAATCATATTAAGGATTCCATTGTTATAAAATTTGTAGAATTAGAATTATAATAACCAGTGTTCTTAAAAAGGAATTTCTCTAGCTTATATGTTTAATGTACAAATAAAATTTACATTGTCAGAAAACAAAAGTAAATTGGAATTTCAAATATTTCAAATTAAATGCACTACATATTTTATTAAACACTTAACAATGTGTCACCAAATCACTGCCGTTTAATTTTGTTTTGTTTCTTAAAGTAAGCACGGGATGGAACTTACAAATAACTCAAAAAATATTTTTACAAAAACAGGAATGTGAATATCTCTGCTCTTCTCCTGTATTTGCTTTGATCTACACACGCTAACTCTATGAGGTCAGGTCAGAATTCTACATAGAATTCTAAACTCTCTTCTGTTGGTGTCAAAATACAGAGGCCAACAGAGTCTGGCTCACATACTACATAGGAAGGGATCATCAGTGCAGAATAGATTTAAGATACCTGGGACTGAGTCTCGGAATCACCACTTACCTGTTATATCAATCTGAACACGTTATTTAACTTCCTCAAGATTTGGTTTCTTCATGTATAAAACAAAAACAGTGGAACTAATACTTACCTTAAAAGATTATTTTGAAAATAAAATGGGTAATATACGTGAAGCACATGGTGCAGCACTGGGCACATGGTAACTGTTCCTCATCAGTTTGATATTATGGCTATGACTTATCGCTAATATTCCTGGATTCTAATGATCCCAGCCTCATCTTTCAGGATCTTGATCCTCTTTGCTGACATTGTCTCCAACTCCCACACCCTCCCTTTGTGTTCAGTCTTCTTCAGTCTGATGCAAACTGGGATCTGGAATATTATCCCTCCTGACTAACACAAATTGGATATAAACATATAATAAAAACAATATGTAATAAGGGCTTAAGATATAATCTCTCTTAGGAGGTTTTGTATTATGAAATAAGGAAAAAAAAAAGAATATTCTATAACAAATGGGTACCCTGCTGTCAGTCTCACCCCTGCTAAGCTCCTTACAGAAGTTACATGTGCATGATTTGATGGGGGTCATCACATCTGCTTGGAGAGGAGATTTGTCTCAGCTCTAATGGAAGCTCAAGGAGTCCCCAATTACATCTGGCACTTTCCTAGTTCTTGCAAAGAACTATCTTCAAAGACCTGAACAATTGTTGGTTTCTGTTTGTTCTTTCATGTTTAATATGTCTTTTATGTTTATCTTATCAGCGATATTATGTGACTCGTGATTTTGGGGTTTTTTTTCCCCCTATTTCACTGACTTATCTTTTATCTCCTAGAAGGCAGGCAAGCCTGTGGAGTTAATAATCATTTTGTTTTCTATAGCATGGTGCTAGCCAGTATTCAGTGATCGACGATTCTTGGTCCCCAGCAAATGCTTAATAGAATTTAATTCAGGTTTTTTTTTCCCCCTGGCAAAATAATATTAAAAATTGTTCCATTTTTAGAAACATAATTCTTAAGCTTTTGCACTGTGGTAAGGCATATAATTAGGTGATGATTTGCTTTAATTCTCCTGAAGTGAATGCCACACAGTTTTATTGACAGGATAAGTTAACCTTTTATTGAGTATGCAGCTGAGATACTCCATTAATTGGATTAAGTGGGACTCTAAACCTGGAATGTTCTTTTGTAAATTTTGAATATGCAAAGATTGTTAGATCCTTATTCTAATTCATGCAAGATGTTCATATAAGGTGCTCACTGTTCATGCAATGACCATCCAACATTAAACTTATTTCTAGTAAGTATTTATTAAACATTGTTAATTCTAGCAATGAATAATTATTTTTAAAACCTGTTAGTCTAATTAATTAGATTTATTTTTTTTTAATTTTATTTATTTATTTGACAGAAACACAGCCAGAGAGGGAACACAAGCAGGGGGAGTGAGAGAGGCAGCAGGCTTCCCGCCCAGCAGGTCACCCGATGTGGGGCTCGATTCTGGGTCTCCGGGATCATGACGTGAGCTGAAGGCAGTTGCGTAACCAACTGAGCCACCAAGGCGCCACCTAACTAATTAGATTTCTAGTGCATATTTAGGATATGGCTTACTAAGTTCTTGGTAGCCACCTCTGAATGTGGATTCCAAATGTGAGAATTTTTTTTTTTTTTTTGAGAGAGAAAGATGTGGGGGGAGGGGAAGAGGTAGAGAGACTCGTAGGCAGGATCCGGGCACAGGCACTATCTTATGACCCCTAGATCATGACCTAAGCCAAAATCAATAGTTTGGACACTTGGAGTACCTGGGTGGCTCAGTCGTTAAGCATCTACCTTTGGCTTAGGTCATGATCAGAGTCCCAGAATCGAGCCCCACATCAGGCTTCTTGCTTGAGGGGGTGGTGGAGCCTGCTTCTCCCTCTCTCCCTCCGCCTGCTTGTGTTCCTTCTCTAGCTGTGTTTCTGTCAAATAAATAAATAAAATCTTTAAAAAAAGGGACACTTAACTGACTGAGACACCCATCCACCCCTCTCAATATGAGAACTTTTAAACAAAATGGACACAATTAAAATTATGTGTGAATTTTTTATTCTAGTAGGTCAAACTTTGAAATCTGCCCTTACAGATTAATTGAACTCATATATTTATATGTTATATTGTTTTAATGGGCATATTTACTACATATATTTTTATGTGTATATGTATGTGTGCATACCCTGTTTTATATGTATGAAGTATCACATTATTCAGTAAATCTTAGTTTTGTATAATCATCTGTCACCTGACCTATAGGGTATGCAAAGGAGCAAAATAGACAATAAGAAAAGACAGCCTCAGAAGATCAGATGGGTGGGAGGAAAAGGGACATAAGGATATCTTCAAAGATTGTCAAAAAGACATTGCTTCTCTGAAAAGGCAACAGAAAACAAGAAGAATCTTGTGAAAATAAAAGTATAATATCAAAACAAAAGAAAAGCTTAAAGATAAATTTGAGATATTCATCTTGAATCTTGAACAAAATATAAGGAAGATATAAGATAAAGAAGAAAGCAAATTTCTATCCAGAAAGCTCCCAGAACTGAAAAATGCAATTAATTTTAATATTTTCATTAGAAAACAATTACATTTTCTAAAATAAATTGTATATGCTTTAGCAACTAAACATATTTAGATTCATTTTTCAAGTATATATATATTTTTAATGTAGAATAACTACAAATTTATTATCATCTCTCTACCTATTTATCTATCTCTGTCTGCTTGTCTATTTATCTTATCCATTAATTTACCATCCACCTTCTATCTGTCGGTCTGTCCATGCATTCAGGTCAAGCATGTATCCCTCCATCTATCTATCTACCCATGTAATGCATGGATCTTCTATTTAGATGACTTCTGGAAAATGTTTATTATTTCAAATATATAAAAATATGTCAACACATTATACTTGCAGTATCTTTTGTTCATATCCCTATTTTTGTTGCATTTTTGTTCATATCTGTTATTGATACATAACAAACTAATAATCAATGCATAAAATAGAAAGTATTTTTTTTACTTCACAGTTCTTCAGGTTTCAGCATAAGGCTGGTCTCTGATGGCTAGTACTTCTGATCACAGCAGAGCTCCTTCATGTGTTTGCATTAAGCTGCAGGCCTGCTAGTTGGCTCTGCTTCTGAGCATATTCTGGCTGTCTTCTGGACAATTTCACTTGTTCATATAAGGAAGACCAAGCTTGTTCACATGGCAACAACAGAATTTAAAAGAGAAAGCAAAAGCCGGTAAGAATGGTTAATCACTATGATCAAAATTGGTATACTATCACTTTATATCAGACTTATATTGGTTAAGCAAGTATCAAAGCCAGCCAAGTCTCTATTGGTGAGGAAATAGACTAATTCTTAATAGGATGATCTTCAAAGTCACATTTCAAAGCATGTGTGTTGGCTATTTTTGCCATCCTAATTATCTCAATTACAATCTCATCTTGATTTTGCTACTGACTTAGAAAAGTTTTACAGATTACCTTTTAAAGGTGTTGACTTGCATTTCCTGTCTTATGAAAGTGTTAAATTATTTTTCTCTGTTTTGTTTCTTATTTTTTAAGGAGTTATTTATTTATTTATTGGAGAGACAAAGAGCATGAGAGAGAGCATGGGGGTGGGTGTAAGTGGGCAAAGGAAGAGGGAGAAGCAGACTCCCAGCTAAGCCAGGAGCCCAATGCGGGACTCAATCCCAGGACCCTGAGCCAAAGGCAGACACGCTTTGTTTTGAGTACACACTTCAAACTAATCTCAGTAGTGTCTTGTTTCTTGCAATTGGTGCCTAGGGTTTTCAGTGTGTATGTATATTTTGTGTGTGTGTGTGTGTGTGTGTGTGTGTGTATGTACATACATCATGGCTGGATTATTTTAAAATTGTGGGTAATAGCAAGCTTCTTAAAAGAAATGATGCTAACATATTCAAGATCTGTTGTAGAATCCAATGTATTATTTTATGTCTAAGTTTTAAATAAATATACAATAAATCACATATGATAAATATTTAACATATATTTAAAATCAAATATATGTCTCTAGAACATTACACAGATATAAATACATATATTTCTATGAAATAAATGCATTCATAAAAATTATATAAAATAATATATGTAATAATATAATATATAATATAAAAACACATATATGTTTCTTTAAACTATTAATTCCTGTTCAGTTTTAGATAGCAGTGCAATCGAGCTACTTCGATTATAAAATAGAAAAAAAATAAAAGGTAATTTTAAGAAGTAGTATATATTAAAATTTTTAAATATAAAAGCTGGTTGAGATGAAAAGGTTAAATAAGTTGTCCACCAAAATAAGTTTGTTTACTCTGAATTTCATGGCTCTCAGGAAGTGACATTGATTCTCGTTTTCCTAGGCAAGTTGTATAATCAAGCTAAATGTTTAAAAATAACTTAGAAGGTGTACCTTGGGAGCATTAGTTTAATCATACATATTTTGTTTTTTTATATAATAAGAAGTTAGTCATGATCAGGAAATTAATATATTTTCATACAGAAAGGATAAATGCATATTGAATTAAATAGTGATCACATAGAAACTTAGAATTACGTGATTAGTACTACACTTCTATTTTATATCCCTAGACTTCAGAGATAAAACTGTAAAGCAATGTATATATATAGCTTCCAATTATAAAGCATGAAAGTAACAAAAAAACACTAATTCTTCTAATTGGGTTATAAGGACAATCTTACAGCTCAGTAAGCACTGTTTACTTTATTAAAAACATACATTTTATGTAGGGTTAATTATGGTTTCTCTCTTATGGCAGTGTAATTTTTGTGTTTTTGTGTGTGTGTGTGTGTGTGTGTTTTTTTAGAAAGAGAGGAAGGGAGAGGGGGAGAGAATCCCGAGCAGGTTCCAAGGCCAGCATGGAGTCCCGTGTGGAGTTAGATCTCACAGCCCTGGGCCAAAATCAGGACGATTAACTGACTGAGCCACCCAGATGGCCCTTGTAGCAGGATAATTTTTTTTTTTTAAGATTTTATTTATTTGACAGAGAGAAACACAACTAGAAAGGGAACACAAGCAGGGGGAGTGAGAGAGGGAGAAGCAGGCTTCCCGCAGGTTTCCCGCCCAGCAGGGAGCTGGATGTGGGACTCCATCCTGGGTCTCCGGGATCATGACCTGAGCTGAAGGCAGTCGTTTAACCAACTGAGCCACCCAGGAGCCCCTGTAGCAGGATAATTTTGAAAACAAAATGTCTATTGAGAAAAATCCATAAACATGTACATCATAGAGTTTTTATTTTATTTGTTTATATACTGATTTTTAGAGCAGTTTTAGGTTAAAGCTTGATTAGAGAATACAGGGAGTTTCTGAATACCTCCTCACTCTTCCCCCATTTTCCTTATAATTTATATCTCATATTAGTATGGCACATTTCTTACAATTGGTGAGCCCATATGATAAATTGTCATTAGTTAAAGTCCATATATTGCATTAGGATTCACTCTTTGTGTTGTACATTCTATGAGTTTTAAAAATGTGTGATGACATGTTTACATGAGGATAGTATCATGCAGAATATTTTTAATACCTTAAAAATCTCTGGCCCTCCACCTATTTATCTCCCCTGCCCCACAAACCCCTGGAAAACATGGATGTTTTTACTTTCTCCATAGTTTTGACTTTTCCATTACATCATACAGTTGGAGTCAGACCACAGAAAACCTTTTCAAATAGGCTTCTTTCACTTGACCATATGTTTTCAAGGTTTTCCTTTGCTTTTTATGGCTGTACTGCTCATTTTTGTGTGTGTGTGTGTGTGATCACTATTTGTTTTTACAGATGTACCACAGTGTGTTTAACCCCTCACTTATGAAAGACCATTTTGGTCGCTCTTGAGATGTGGAGATGATGAGTACACCTGTGATCGAGATCCATGTGCAGGTTTTTGTTTGGGCATGTTTCAACTGTTTTCATAAATATAAAAAGCATCATAGGGGCACCTGGGTGGCTCAGTTGGTTAAGCGACTGCCTTCGGCTCAGGTCATGATCCTGGAGACCCGGGATCGAGTCCCACATCGGGCTCCCTGCTCGGCGGGAAGCCTGCTTCTCCTTCTCTCAGTCCCCCTGCTTGTGTTCCCTCTCTGGCTGTGTTTCTCTCTGTCAAATAAATAAAATCTTAAAAAAAAAAAAAAAAAAGCATCATAGCTGGATCCTGTGAAAAAGTATGTTTAGTTTTCTGAGAAACTCTCAAACTTTCTTCCAAAGTGGTTGAACTATTTTGCATTCTCACCAATGATGAAGCAAAGTTCCTATTGCTTCAGATCCTTTCCAGCATGTTAGTGTTCTGCATTTTTGTCATTCTTATAGATATGTAGTGATGGTTGTTTTAATTCACAATTCCCTAATATGATGTTGAGCATCTTTTTATATGTTTATTTGCTATCTGTAGATCTTTTTTGGTGAGATGTCAGTTGAGATATGTTCCCTATTTTTTAATCAAATTGTTCATTTTCTTATATTGTTGAGTTTTTAAGATTCTTTGGGTATTTGGGTAACAAATTGTTTGGGTAACAGTTGTTTATCAGATAAGCCATTTTTTCAATAGTGTCTCTTGACACTGTCACTTGCAGAGCAGATATTTTTAATTTAATTAATTTAATTTAA
>PITA01029560.1:0-10369 GCA_004023965.1 Spilogale gracilis | reverse complement strand
ATCGAGCCTAGTTCAGGGGACGGCTCCCAGGATCGAGCCTAGTTCAGGGGACGGCTCCCAGGATCGAATCTACTCCAGGGGACGGGTCCCAGGATCGAGCCTAGTCCAGGGAACGAGCACTGCGTCTCCCCGTTCTTAGCCTAGTGCTGCTGTCATCCTGCCTGCTCATTGCTCTGTCTTCTGGGCTCGGTGGGAGGCAAAGGTCCTAGGACAGCATCACTGAACAGAAAGCAGAGGACCTTCATCATATTTCTGTTTCCAGTCAAACCAGGCAGCGTGAGGAACATCATTCAGCACTTTGAGAACAACCAGCCGTACGATGCTCCAGAGCCTGGGACACAGCGGCTCTCCACCGGAAGCTTCCCCGAGGACCTGCTGGAGAGTGACAGGTGAGGGGGCCACATGGCGCTTGCCAGCTGCCTCGCCCACTCCCGTGGACCATGAGGCGCTCAGTGCAGAGCTCGTGGCCACTCCTCAGCCTCCCCCCTGGGGATCATCTCGAAAAGACACGCTCCGTGCTGGCGATCAGGCCTGCAGAGGATGGAGCCGGGCCCCTGACCTTCCAGCGGGGGGGATGCTTGCCCTTAACATTGGCCCTGGCTTCAGCCCGGGGCTGCTCAGCAGCGTGCATCCCAAGAAGGAGCTAGAGGCTGAAATCGAGCTGCTGATGAGGACAGCACAGGTGCCAAGGCGAGAGAAGACCGTGGGGGAGGGAGGCAGGGGACAGTCCTGGGAAATAGCAGGGTCACGCGGAGCCGGTCGTGGGCGCCTGTGAGGAAGAGCGCTGGGGAGGGGCTTCCACCCCCTCCGAGCCCACTGCTCTTCCCCGCGAGAACCAGAGGGCTCTGCAGGGGTGTTCTCCGTCTTGGCCGGGTTCTCATGAGAACCCTTCTCTGGCTGGAAATGTCCTCTTGGGCTTGCCCTCGACTGTGGTGTGACCGCAGCCACGTCCTGCCTCAGGCACTCCAGCCAGCACTTCAGTGAGCACCCTCTGTGGTCGGAAAGCTCCGAGCACATTCCCTCAGCCACCCGCGAGCTGTAGTCCCCGTGGTCCTGCGTGTGTGGAAGGAACACGCGTGTGCGCCTGAGCCCCTGAGCAGGTGCGCACCCGGTCCACCAGGGAGCGGCCTGGGGAGCCAAGCCGTCTTCCGTCCGAAACCATTCCCGCGCCACGAGGCTGCCGTTCTGCCCGCACCGACGGTGACCCGTGTGTGGGAAGCCTCTGTACGCTCCGTGCACGCGGGGAGATCGCCGTAGCGAGAATCGACAGGGACTGAAGGGCACAGGGAGGTCACGTTTTGTCCTGAGAGTGAGTTCTGATGTTAGCAAGTGAGCTCGACCTATAAAACCTGGAGTGCGTGCATCGAATGAACGGTTGTGTAGACGTAATAGCAATATTTGCGGAATAAGGGGAGGCCTTCTGCAAACTTGTGTTCTTCAAGGCGCCAGGTAACTTAGACGCTGTTCCTGAGACCCTCTCCGGGCTCCCAAGCCTACAGTCACCTCGCCGGCCCTCTCTGTAGCACAGTGGGGTGGGGTCGCCCGTGAGTGGAGAACCCAGTTGCGGATAGGGACAGGGTGCCAGAAGTGGGTGTGCCCCCCCACTCGTGGGGGGAGTGTCACTCACTTTGGGCCCGAGAGGAGGGTGCTCAGCGCTTGCCGGGTGGCTTGTCCCAGTGCACAGGTGGCCTGCTGAGAGTGCTGTTGGTGGGCTCTGTCGGCGTGCTCAGGCACACCCTAGGGGGTGTTTGGAGGCGATCAGCTGCCGGCGGCTCCTAACCCTGGGGACCCCGGGGCAGCTCCATTTGGGTCCTTGGCAGTTGGGGGAGACGCGATAAATGGAGACTGAGCTGCTTGGTTCTTTCTCTGTGGCTGTCTTGCTGTGTGACTAAGCTCCCTGTGCTCTGCGGGCCGTCCGGGGTCCCGGGTGCAGGGTGGGCTGTGGACGATGCCAGCGGGGCCGTGCAGGGAGGCCCCATCTGGGGCAGGGAAGGCCCCAAGGTGCCGGCTGCCACCGTGCCTGAGCAGCGCTGGTCGTCAGCCTCCCGGGTCCCACAGGAGCTCGGTGGCCAAATGTGGCTGCCAGGGGGCAGCTTCCTGCCATCAGGAGCCAGGCCCTCCCAAGCCGGCCTGCCCCAGGAGGGGAAGTGCAAGCTGGGAAGCATGCCGCCAGACAGGAATGGGAGACCCAGGCCGTAGCTGGAGCAGGAGCCCGGCAGTGGGGCCTGGCAGCGAGGAGGCCGGCGTGTGTGCAGGAGAGCAGCACCTGTGCCCCCCTCCCCCTCCGCGAGGAAATCCCAGAAAAGGAGAGCTCTGCCTCCAGCGGAGTCCGCGGCGGGGGGGGGGGGGGGGGGGGGGCCTGACCTCCAGAGCCTAGGGCGAGAGGGACCGGCCACCACACGGCCCAGGAGCAGAGCCTCTGCTGCCCATGGCTGTCCTGGGGGCTTTGGGGCTTTGGCATCTGTACACAGCACTAGTCTGGTCTCTTGGTCCCAGATGTCACCTCCCCATCAGGTCACTGGAAGGAGTAGAGACTGAGCTAGGATAGAGATTGTAAGACCGCGGTGGGCATTGTCACTGAAAGTACGGGCCCTGCGGGAGCGCGGGAGGCGGGGGGGGGCCTGAGTCAGAGCCACAGATAAAAGCCGTCCAGGCTGTCAGACCACGGGGTGTCTTGTCCTGCTCCCCAGCTCACGCTCAGAAATCCGCCTGGGCCGCTCCGAGAGCCTGAAGGGCCGCGAAGAGATGAAGCGGTCCCGGAAGGCGGAGAACGTGCCCCGCTCGCGCAGCGACGTGGACATGGACGCCGCCGCAGAGGCCGCCCGCCTCCACCAGTCAGCCTCGTCCTCTGCCTCCAGCCTCTCCACCAGGTGGGCGGGGCCTCGGGCAGCTTGCGGGGCGGGCTTGCAGGGCCGGGGCTGGGCGGGTGCTGAACGCTGACTTCCTCCACAGGTCTCTGGAGAACCCAACTCCTCCCTTCACCCCCAAGATGGGCCGCAGGTGAGTGAGGCTCCCGCCCTGAGCCGCTGGTTGGACGGGTGCTTCTCTACACGGCCGCCGGTTTCCCACGGTGACGGGGCAAGCAGGAGGGACAGATCCCTCGTGTGCACCTGCTCCTGGCGAGGCTGTCCCTCTTCCTCCAGGAGCATTGAGTCCCCCAGCCTGGGCTTCTGCACAGACGCGCTCCTCCCACACCTCCTGGAGGGTGACCTGGGCCAGCTGTCGGACCTGGAACCAGAGCCAGACGCCCAGAACTGGCAGCACACGGTGGGCAAGGACGTGGTGGCCGGGCTGAGCCAGAGGGAGATTGATCGGCAGGAAGTCATCAACGGTGAGTGTGGGGCCTAGCCCGGGGCAGTGCGCGAGGACAGGACCAGCTCCGCATCACCGTGCCTGCCCTGGGGGTGGCGAGGTTGATCAGACACCAGCACTCAGTTGCCTCAGAAGGGAGGTAGTTTGAGGTGGCGGTCGTCCCTTTGGGTATTTGCTGACCTCTCCTGCTCTGTCTTCCTCCCGTCCTGCAATGCCCCGCTCAGAGCTGTTTGTGACAGAGGCCTCCCATCTACGCACGCTCCGGGTCCTCGACCTGATCTTCTACCAGCGGATGAAGAAGGAGAACCTGATGCCCCGAGAGGAGCTGGCCCGGCTCTTCCCCAACCTGCCCGAGCTCATCGAGATCCACAGTGAGGGGCCCGTCCTCCCCGCCTGCCATCCCCCTGCACCCACACACACATACCACACACGCCTGCTCTGGCTAGCCTTCAGCTCTCTGTCCCGGTCCACCCCCAACGCCAGGGCAGCACACGACCCTCACCAGCTCTCTCTGGCCCAGAAACCAGCATTCCCCTTCCTCCAGGCCCTTTGCCATCCCTGCCCGCAGCACTGCTGCAATGAGTCCCCCTCTCTGGTCATGGGGGGTCCAGCCATACAGCTCTGCCCCAGACTTCCACGTCCCTTCTCTCCGTCCCAGATTCCTGGTGCGAGTCCATGAGGAAGCTCCGGGAGGAGGGCCCCATTATTAAGGACATCGGTGACCTCATGCTGGCTCGGGTACGCTGGGAGGAGACGGGTCCCCTTTCCCGCGGCGGAGGAGGGCCTGGGGCAGGGATGTGACGGCCGGGTGGCGTCCCTCGTGCCGCAGTTCGACGGCCCGGCCCGGGAGGAGCTCCAGCAGGTGGCTGCCCAGTTCTGCTCCTACCAGTCCGTCGCCCTGGGGCTCATCAAGACCAAGCAGCGCAAGGAGAGCCGCTTTCAGCTTTTCATGCAGGTGCGTCCACGGCCGGGGAGCCGAGCTCGGGTCACCGAGGGCTCCCGGCTGCCCTCCTGCCCCCGCGGCACACATGCTAGCCTCTTCACCCCCGGGGGGGTAGCCCGCATCCATCCATGCCCAAGCCCCCTGCTCAGGAACATGTCTCGTGCACGTTCTCAAGATAGACTGCCGCTCCCCGGAAGGGACCTGATCCGCGGTCAGGAGGCCCCGTTCACCTCCTAGTACCTGTAGGCACATAGGCCGTGTTCCCTTCCAGGGTTGTCTTCCTGCCCCCACCCACCTCCCCCTAAATATTTAAGGAGTTGCTCTCTGGGATCAGGACCCAGTTGGGAGGTTCACACCCGTTCGGGCCCTGAGCCCTTCGGCCAGCTCCTGACTGGGCTGACCTCTCTCCATTGCACCCCCTTCTGTCCAGGAGGCTGAGAGCCACCCCCAGTGCCGGCGGCTGCAGCTCAGGGACCTCATCATCTCAGAGATGCAGCGGCTCACCAAATACCCGCTGCTGCTGGAGAGTGTCCTCAAGCACACGGAGGGTAGGGCGCCGGCGGGTGTGGACTCACACAGACCTTGTTCTAGTGCTGACCTGTTTTGTGACCTTTGCAAGACCTTCCTGGTCTTCAGGGTCTTCCTCCTGGCCTCGTTAAGGTCCGTCTCCAGGAGTGGTTACTGTGCTCTGGGGAAGCTAAGGTGTTGGGCCGCAGGCGGAGGGAGAGGTGGCCTCCGGCCTGCGTGGGGCCTCTGCGCAGATCTGAGGACGTGCCTGGGCGCACGCAGGGTTGGCAGCTGCACTCCCCCGTGGCCGTGGTCCCACCTGGTGACCAAGGCGCGCTCGGCACCCATCCTGCCCGTCCCCCTGCTGGACGTCTCTGTGTGGTGCACCCCCTGCGCCCTTGGATTTGGGGCATTGGAGTCCGGGTATGGAGCGCCGCCCCGGAGGCCCTCCCCCGCGTCCCAGATTTGGTTGTGGTCCAGGCAGCGATTCCCAAGAGCTGTGGTGTCTTCAGAGAGCAGCAGTCTGAAACCGAGGCCCCTCCGTGGCAGGGACCTCATATTTGAGGTCCTCAGGCGGAGGCAGGGGCCCCTGACCACCGCCCCCACCGCATTGGCAGGCGGCACCTCCGAGCACGAGAAGCTCTGCCGGGCACGGGACCAGTGCCGGGAAATCCTCAAGTACGTGAATGAGGCCGTGAAGCAGACGGAGAACCGGCACCGACTGGAGGGCTACCAGAAACGCCTGGACACCACGTCCCTAGAGCGGGCCAGCAACCCCCTGGCAGCAGAGTTCAAGGTGGGAGCAGAGCCGGGGCCTAGAGGGACTTGGAGCGGGCGGCAGGAGCCGGTCTGGGATGCGGGGCCCCAGCGGGACCCAGGCAGACAGGCCCAGCAGTGGGACCAGACGCTGGACCCTGAGGTGCTAGCGATGGGATAAGAGGTGTTTGGGTCAGGGAGAGGCCTCGGGCCTGCCGGTGCCCTGCAGGGGTGTCCTAGCGGAGATGGCCTCCTGCTGGCCGCTGGCCCCTGGCCCCCAGCTCCTCTGTGGGGCATCTGGTGCCTGCGCGGTTCTCACCTGTGCTTGAATGAACGGGTGAGTGGGGTCTCCTTCCAGAGCCTGGATCTCACAGCCAGGAGGATGGTCCACGAGGGGCCCCTGACCTGGAGGATCAGCAAAGATAAGAGCTTAGGTAGGTGTCCGGGCACAGGGGACGCACACCCAGGACCCGCGGGGCTCCCGGGGGGCAGGGACGGAGCAGCCTGCCCCGCGGCGCCGACGACGTGCCCCCTGCCCCGCGCAGACCTGCACGTGCTGCTGCTGGAGGGCCTCCTGGTGCTGCTGCAGAAGCAGGACGAGAAGCTGCTGCTCAAGTGCCACAGCAAGACCGCCGCGGGCTCCGCGGACAGCAAGCAGACCTTCAGCCCCGTGCTGAAGCTCAACGCCGTGCTCATCCGCTCCGTGGCCACCGGTACCCACTGGGGGCGGGGGTGGTCACAGCCCGCGGTTGGGGCAAGGGCCTCGTGTGGTCTGCACCCAGGCGGACAGAGGCAGGGAAGGCCCTGGGCTCATTCTCCTCTCCTCTCCCTCATACCCCCTCAGGGCGCTGCCTGCCTTGGCTCCGGGGATTCCGGGGGCTCTGGGGGTGGGGACGGGGAAAGCCCTGGTGCTCCCACCCTGTTAGGACCAGAGGGAAGGGGACGGCTGCAGAGGGGACACACGAGTGCCCGTCCTGGTGGTCTGCTGACCCGGTGCGTGTCCTGTCGCGGTCGAGGGTCAGGGCTCCGAGGCAGCAGCTGTCAGCCTCTGCTGCCCCCGCGCTGACCCTCCGCCCTCCTCCCCTGCGCAGACAAGCGGGCCTTCTTTGTCATCTGCACTTCGGAGCTGGGCCCCCCCCAGATCTACGAGCTGGTGGCACTGACGTCGTCCGACAAGAACACGTGAGAATTGAGGGGTCACATGTAGCTGCCGTTCGGGATCAGGGTGGTGTGTGGGCGTGGTGCGCCGCGAGTGGGGCGCGGGCCAGCAGGGGTAGCAGGTGCGGGGGGCCCCGGGGCCGCCGTCCTCGCCCAAGTCCAGTGTCACCAACGCACCTTGCTCTTCTCGCTTCTGCCCGCTCCCCACCCCCGGGTCTTCCTTCCCCTCGAAGCTCTCTCCATCCACGGGTTCTTGGCAGATGCTTTCCTCCCAGGACGTCCCCCGCCCACCCCGTGTTCCCTCTCGGCACCTCCCCAACGAGGTGACGGACTCACAGTACAGACTGGTTGAGTCAGACGGCGTCTCGGTGTCCGGACCGTCCTCCCTGGGGCGTGGGTCTGGCCTCTCGGGGGGTTGTGTGGAGGGAACGAGCAGCCAGACCGTGCTTAGCCCAGAGCCCGGCAGAGGGCCGGTGTTCCGTGCAGGTGGAGGTGCCGGGGGAGGCAGGGACGTGGTGTCCGGGCGTTTCTGGTAGCTCTCCGGTCGGTGCCGTAGCCCTCCGGGGGCGCCTGCCGGCGACCAGCAGTGTGGGGGGGAGGGCGCAGCCCGGCCTCACTCTCACCACCAGCCCTCTCGCTCCTGCCGAGCCACAGATGGATGGAGCTCTTGGAGGAGGCCGTGCGGAATGCTACCCAGCGCCCAGGAGCTGCCCCGGCACTCGCCCATCCCCCGCCCCTGGGCGCCCAGGAGCCCGTGCACCCGAGCTCCACACCCAGCAGGTGCTCACCCGCCGGCCCGCTGGTCCCCACAGCAGCAGCCACCTGTCTGTTGCCTCCCAGCCCTCTGCTGCCCCTCTGTCCAGTCCGCCCTTGCCCCACCTTGCTGTTCTGGAGCCGCGCCTGAACGGGGGTGGGATGTTCCATCCGGACCAGCCAGTGTCCGCCCCCTCCCCTGGTGACCAGCCAAGGGCAGGTGCCGAAGCCTCGCTCCTCCCTTTTCGGACCCACCTTCACTGCCTGTTCTGACGCAGGAGGCGGGGAGGGCCCGAGACCTCACCCCTCCTGGCTGGCAGAGAGAACCCCAGCGGGTGACCTCTGGTGGTTTCTTCCCTCAGGGTCCAGCTGGATGACTCAGAAGTATTCCACAGCGAACCAGAGCTCGGGGAGCTGCCCGGAGGTATGTCCCCTGAACTGTCTGCAGGAACCCCCTCCCCCTGGCCCAGTGTCAGTGGGACAGGTCAGGAGGTGATGGGAGAGGCCCTCGGGGCCAAGAAGCGTGAGGCTTGGAAAGGAACAGAGAAGTGAGTGAGAAGGTGGTCCAGGAGGGAAAGAAGAACAGACTTGAGCGAGTGTAGACAAGCTCCCTTGGATGGAGGTTGTGACCCTGGCTCTCTGGGGACAGCTGTTTGGCTGTGGAGGGAGAGGGGCGTTGGGTGGAATTCAGGGCCCTGTGCCTCCTGCAGCGGGGCGCTTCCATGGAGAACAATATGCCCGTGGGGCGCCGATCGCAGGGTGGGGCTGGTGGGCGGCTGAGGGTCCCACATGGGAATCTTACTGAGCGTTTCTCTAGGGAAGAGTCGAGGACTCTGGCTTTAGAGAGCAGTCTCCTGGTGGGCTTCTCCTCTGGGTCCCTTTCCAGCCTCCTCCCGGTCCGTGGCCACGTGCCTTCTCTGGCTGTCCGTGTGTGGTGTAAATGGCGCCCCTGCCCACCCCCACCCCACCCCGGCCTGGGTGCTGCTGTCTCTGCTCCCACAGCGCTGCCCATGGCTGTTTCTCAGAGAGGACACCAAGTTCCGTCTTGTTTGTGGGTGTCTTCCTCACCAAACATCCCCGGAATGAACCAGCCAGGGTCTGGCCCCTCGAATCCAGAGCTGGGCATGGGGTCAGCCCCCACATTCCTCACGCTGCCCTCCCACCCACAGCAGGCCCCGGGCCCCAGCAGAGTGTCAAGGGGAAGCACCCGGTCCTGTTAGAGGATCCCGAGCAGGAGGGCAGCCTGGAGGAGGAGCTGGGTGCCCTGCCTCACCCCTCCACACCCCCGGATGGCGAGAACAGGGGCGGCCTGATGAGAGGCCCTGTCGTCCCGCCCCTCCCAGGCCCTCTGTTCATGGAAGGGCTCGCCGACTCAGCCCTGGAAGATGGTGAGTGCCTGGTAGACAGCTATCCCCCCCATCTCCTGCAGGAGGGCTCTTCGTGCGAGGCCTTGAGGAGAGAAGGAGCTGAGACCCTTGTGACCCCCTGTCCCCACGCCCAGCTCTACCCTATGACAGAGGCAGCCCCGGCCAGCTGGGAGTCGGGGCGGGGAGCACACCCCGGGCCCTTCCCTCGAACCCACTACTCTCCTTTTCCTCCAGTGGAGAGCCTACGACACCTCATCTTGTGGAGCCTGCTGCCGGGTCACCGCCCTGAGGCACAGCCTGCCGGGGCGCCCGAGGACGACGTCACCCCGACACCGTCGCTTGTGAGCAGCACGTGTCACCCTGCGGACCCCAGCTGCCCTGGGGGTGAGGGGCCAGAGCGGGAGGACGCGGCTCTCCCGTCGCTGGAGCAGCTTCCCCCGCGGGCCAGGAATTCGGGGATCTGGGAGTCTCCTGAGCTGGACAGGAGCCCCGAGGAAGAGGCTTCAAGCGCCGAGGCAGCAGGAAGTTACAAAGTGGTGAGAAAAGGTAAAGTAAATCAGGGAGCCCGCCCCTGCCGAGGAGACAGCGCCTAGCTGGCCAGGGTAGGGACGAGTCCGCCAGGCGGCTCTCTATCCCTGGGGGCCTGGGGGGAGTGCTGCCGCTGCACAGGGGCTTTGGGGTCACCCGGCCGAGCTTCAGAGCCTGTCCCCTAACATCTGTGTCCCTAGACAAAGCGCTGAGCCTGGTGCAGCTTCCCCTCGGGTTCTTCGCGAGCGTCCAGCCCAAGGAAGCTGGTGGCTCACAGGGGCCTCACACCCGATGCGGGGCCCGGGCAGCAGGGGAGGGTGCGTGGCAGGCCGACGTGGACCCGGGAGAGCACCCCGGCCTGCGGGAGGAAGAGCCACGAGCAGCGAGGATGGGGGCTCAGGACAGCTGGGGCATAGCAGTGAGCCTGAGGGAGGGAGCGCTGGGAGGCGGAGGCCGCAGGGAGGATGGGGTGAAGCCTGAGGCAGGTGCTCTGGGCGGGGCCAGGAGCGCTGGGAGGCGGAGGCCGCAGGGAGGCTGGGGTGCTGGGAGGCGGAGGCCGCAGGGAGGATGGGGTGGGAGGCGGAGGCCGCAGGGAGGATGGGGTGAAGCCTGAGGCAGGTGCTCTGGGCGGGGCCAGGGTGGGGTCCCGGGTCACAGCTGCACTTCTCGCCCTGTCTGCCCAGGGTCCGTCCCCTCCTGGTTTCTGGGAACTGACCTTCCTTTCTCTGCCCTTCGGTGAACTGGTGGACAGCTTCTCTGCAGCCCCCTGGGCTTCCTCACATGCGACCTGTGTTCATTTTGTTGTCCCTTCTTTTTCTCTCCCTGCTGCCTTTGCCCGCCTTCCTGCTCTCCTCCTCCCCTCTCCTGCTTCCCCTTTCCTTTCCCTGCTCTCCTCTTCCCCTTCCTGCTCCCCCTTCCTCGCCCCTGTTCTCCCCCTTACCTCTCCTGGTCCCCCCTACCCTTCTTGCTCTCTTTCCCTCCTCTGCTCTCCCCTTCACTTCTCCTGCTCTCCCCAACCCTCTCCTGCTACCCTCTACCCTCCCCT
>PITA01029559.1:0-17706 GCA_004023965.1 Spilogale gracilis | reverse complement strand
ATAAGAAAATGACATATCAATTCATCTCTTCCTTGGGGAGATAGGGCAATTTCAAATACAAGTGCCATAGGAGAGTGATGTATGCACTGTATATACTTTTCTGCAAGAAAATGGAAGAAAAGAGAGCATGGAAGGGGTGGTGGAAGTTACATGTGAAATGTGAACAATGTAGCAAATGTTGCAGGAGCATAAATAGATTCCGAAAAGAGAAAGTGGATTGGGAAGATGGTTGAAGGCACATTTTAACTATGAAAGCTTTATTGATTATAAAGACAGTCTTTATTTTAAAAAGTTGTAAACCCTGTAAGAAAGAATTCCATGTCAATTACCTCATTTGTGATAAGCATAAAATTAAAACTGAAAAGAATGCTGTGAACCAAGGAAAACAATCTTTGTGGTCTGCCCAAACCAGAGGTACTTAAACAATTTAAGATTTTTTTTTTTTTTTTCCTCTAAATATAGAGGAAAATCAATTAGAATGGGGATTGGGTTTCATTATTCTTTGTATCCTGGCTTCTGAGACTATGGTAAATGTTTAATAGATGTTTAATTGCTTAATGGATAGAAGTGGGGGAGCAAGGGAGGGAGGGAGGAAGGAGATCCAAATTAGCATCAAATTAGAGAAGAAATTTGAGGATTTTTTTGGGGGAAATTTGTGAACATTAATGGGGAAGATACTTTGGAATGTTGTTGTCTCCTGAAGACTCAATATTTTTTTCTACAGTTTTAAGTGAATGCTAGTTTTTTAATAATCTTGTTTTCTATTTAATTTGTTTATTCATCTATTTATATTTGTTTATTTTTATTTATTTCTTTCTGTAAATTTTCCAAAAAGTCACCCTAAACATATGCCTCAGGTTCTCCTGTCTTTTATTTGTGCTGGTTTAACACTCACTCTAGTAAACCTAACAAAATAGATATTTGTGTAGGAAAGATATTATTTTTTGAGCTTTAATTTTGGGAGTAGACATTACTATTGACAACTACCTAAATATATATATAGAAAGGAAAACATGACCAGGCTGGTTCAACTGTTCTGAAAGCAGTGCCTTATTGATGTAATATTTAATGTGACTCTTGATTCAACTAATTGTATTTTTAGTTTATAAAATGTGTTTTTCATTTTTAAGAACTCTTCTCAGATTCTTTGTTTTTTTTTCAAGAGAAATTTGCTGTGTGAATGCAATATTTCTTTCTTTTTTTGTGAATGCAATATTTCATCAAATTTAGTTTCACTGAGAATATGAATTAGATCATTGTTGTTTGCTGTTTTTATTGTTGTTTGTTTTAATTACATGGGTTTATTTTTCATCTGTTTCTTTTTTTTTTTTTTAAGATTTTATTTATTTGACAGAGAGAAACACAGCCAGAGAGGGAACACAAGCAGGGAGAGTGAGAGAGGGAGAAGCAGGCTTCCCATCGAGCAGGGAGCCCGATATGGGACTCGATCTCGGGTCTCCGGGATCATGACCTGAGCTGAAGGCAGTCGCTTAACCAACTGAGCCACCCAGGAGCCCCTCATCTGTTTCTTACATTAGTGTTTAACCAGGGGTATTTTTCTCTGAATACTTGGATTGTTCTCCCCACTCTGTCTTGTCCCTTGAAATACTGAGGTTTTTTTTTTTTTTTCTAGTTCATTAATGATTTGTGTAATAGGGTCTGTGGTCAAAGGAACGAGGCTGATACAAAAGTGAAGGTCAAGCAAAGCTTTGTTTTGCGCCAAGCATCATAATTTTACTGCCCAGCCAGAGTCATTTCTCCAGGGAGAAGGATTACGCCTAATTTCTCAGGCTAGCTTTTATAGGTCATCCCACCAAATCACAAGCTGACTAGGGTCAGGTAACTACCCAGAGTTAATTTACACTTCCAGTGTATAGGGGAAAACCCACACAGGAGCTGACCTGACTCATGTGGCTTCCCTGAGTTAATTTGCACTTCCAGGGTCCCTGAACTTCCATGGTCCCTGAACCCCTGAGGAGACTGAGGGCATTCAGATGTTCCCATCTGAGCCCAAGTACTCATAATGAGTGGCCACTCTTAATTTGCATCTCCATACCTCCCCGGATGGGAGGTTAAGGGCCTTAACTAATTTGGCTTCTCCCCCAACCTGGCTAGCCTTTGTTTTCCAGGAGCCTCTTGCCCATTTCTTCTGGAGCTGTTTTTCTGAGTAAACAAGATGGCGGCCTGGATTTCTAAATAGGTCCTTACACTGTCTAATTATTGCTCAATTGTTTTGTTCCTAGGCAAAAACAGAAGACAAGAGTTTACATTTATTAGAAAATCTCTATGACAACTTAGCCTTTTATTTTATTTTTTTTTTTGTAGGATTGTGATTAGAGGAGGAAGAAATTCCTGGAAAATAAAAGTTATTGCCCAGCATTCTCTCAGTGGGGGTCCTGGATTCACAGTAGAAAACTTCTTATTATTGCCTGGAAGGGTCTCGCCTCATTACTGTTCTGTTAGCAGACTGACCTTTCTTCCTTGAAGAATTCCTATGCAATTTGTGAAAAAGCCCCTGTTTTCCAAAGACTGCACTATAGAACTGGGAGGCTGATGGATGTTGAGATTAAGATCACATGATTACTTTGCAAAGTGTCTACAAAAAAGTTAGCAAAACTTTCATGAGAGGCTAAGTTAGAGGGAGGAACTCACTTATTTACTCTCCACTGAACTCTTCCATTTTGATATGTGTTAGTAAGAACCACAGAGCTCTTGGCTATAATATCTCCATCCAAACTTCTGCACTAAGAGACCTGACATCCTCTGGCACCTTAATGCCCCTAGGATGATATTGAACACCCCTCGCCCCTCCAAAATGCCTGCCTAAGAAAGCTCAGTTCTTCCAGGAAAATTTACTGTTTATTCCAGTCAAAACCTGGTGATAGATCTCTAAATCCCCTCTTACAGCAGTCACCTTAGAAAGCCTGAAATTATAATTCCTTTCACTGACCTTTGAAAAGTAAAGCTCTCATTTGAAACTATTTCTTCAAGGACCATCTCTCTGAAATGCAAACATTCAGGGAGTGAGGAGAGAACTCTCACTCTCCCAGTTCCTGTGGGAACACAAGGATCTAATTTCAGCAGGGACACCATCTTGCTTTGACATGTATGGCTGCCACCATCATAAAGATAGAAGTTGATTTCTCTCTTAGATAAGCACCAACACATCTTCACATGATTAACACCCCTTAATACCACTCAGTGTCTTTCCCTTAGCATACATTTAAAAAGTTTTTAATATCTTGTTCTGGGGAAGTTGAGTTCCTTCATGCTGGTCCCTCTTTTCCACTGTAATTGTATTACTAAATGAAATCTGTCCTCCCTGCTTTAATGAGCGTCTGGCTTCGTTTCAGATGTCTCCCTCATTCCGCTTGCTTCATAGTCTTGTAAGTGGGTTGGGTACCTTTCTGCTTCTCAGTAATGATAAGTTTTTTTCCATATCTCATTAATTTGGGTATTTTGCATAATATTTCAGTCCAGAATTCTCCCTAAGCTGTCACATTAGTTTCTTCTTATCTCTGGGGGATATGTTCCAAGATCCCCAGTGGATGCCTCCTCCAAGAAGAGTACTGAATCTTATATATAAGATTTTTTTTTCTGCTTCCTGTGCATATATACTTATGAGATAGGCCTTGTGATGTAGGATTGGGCTACTACTGACTTTCTCATGATACATCAGGAGGATCATCTTCCTCCTGAACCACAAATAAAGGGGGGACTATGTACTTACAAGTGTATGAAAAGATCATGCATTTTTGTAGCAAAATTACACTTTGGTTTGATTCTTTGCTTCAAAATTTTTATCAACTTCTTGAAAATGGATAAGGAACTATATCTCTTTATATATCTCATTTTCTTCATTTGAAAATTAAATAAAGGAACACCTGGGTGGCTCAGTCAGTTAAGCTTTTGCCTTGATCTTGAGGTCCTCTGATTGAGCCCTGCATTAGGCTCAGTGGTGAGTCTGTTTTTCCCTCTCCCTCTGTGTCCCTCTCTCTCAAAATACAAATAAATAAAATCTTAAAAAAATAAAATAAACATATGCTATATGGACGTGTTGGAAAATTGAGATTGAATGAAGAAACATGGGCAATAGGTAGTACCTAGCTCAAAGTAATTGTTCAATAAATAATTACTACTTTGAATTATCAATTTCTGATGAATCCTAAAGAAATTTATTTCTCCTCTCTGTTGTTATAATGCCTCCTTCTGGCATCCTTCACATACCTGTCTGTAGGTTTCCTCTATTAGGAAATGGGCTTCTTCACAGATATCTTTTATCCCTATATCCTCAATTCTGCCATTTGAAAAGATAGGCACTTGATAAATGTTTAGTGAATGAGCAAGTACATGAATAAATGAATGCATCTATGAATTCATGTTTCATTTTTCTTATATTTGGTCTGAAAGAAAGATCTATCTATTGTGCTGCTTTATACTTTCCTTAAGACTCATCAGTCTTAGAAACAGGATCTAAAGTTACAAATGGGAACTTACTACAGCATAGTTTTCATTTCCTGCCTTTGGCTATATCTGGTTGGACTACTTACTTGAGCTCAACTTCTTAAAACTCAGTAAATGCCTACCACACATGATTTGACTCATACATCCCCTTTTGTTCACAGGCAGTTGTCTTAATAAAAGAGAGGAAGAGCTCTCGAATGCTGTGTCAATTCAGGAACTCAGTAGAACAATGGAATCCCCTGCTGAGGTAGAAAATTTGGATGAAGATGGTTATACTCAATTAGACTTCCGCTCTCAAGGCATCACTGGAAGACGTGTGGTCTTAGAGAAAGGTATCTTTTCTTTCTCTCTTCAATGTTCTGTTCTCATCAACTAAAACACTTATGTGGAGAAAATTTGAGAGTTTTATGATTTGTGGGCTGAAAACCTTTTAAAAGAATTTCAGAAGTCACTGAAGATATTTTGAAATATCTTTCCTCATTGCAAGGATTTGGTGACTAATTATTACTATTTAAATTAATTATTGTGATAGTAGAAAATGCAATTTCTCGGGTGCCTGGGTGACTCAGTTAAGTTTCTGCCTTCGGCTCAGGTCATGATTCCAGGGTCCTGTCCTGGGATAGAGCCCCAAATGGGGCTCCGCTGAGCCTGCTTCTCCCTCTGCCTCTCTCTCTCATGAATAAATAAATCCTTAATAAAAAAAAGAAAAATTGTATTTTCATTTTTTTTAAGATTTTATTTATTTGACAGAGAGAAACATAGCTAGAGAGGGACACAAGCAGGGGGCGTGAGAGAGGGAGAAGCAAGGAGCCTAATGTGAGGCTTGATCTTGGGACTCTGGGATCATGACCTGAGCTAAAGGCAGACACTTAATGACTGAGCCACTCAGGCGCCCCTACAATTTTTCTGTTCTGTGGAAACAGACACTTCAACAGTAAGGAACTATAAATAAGTGTGATGAAATGCAAAGATGTAAGAATTTCAATAAGAGTGACTTGTTGCTTGTTTAATAGAAAGGAGTAACTTGTAAAACGAAAGTCACAAGAACTTAAAAAATTATATCTGAACAACATCAGGATATTGGAGATAAAAAAAGAAGAATGAAAAGAGGAAAGATAGGTGAGGGGAAAAAATTGTGATTTTGTGGTAAACATCAAAGGGACTTCAGAAGTCACAGGGTTTGGAATCATGAATCTGATGTGTTTTCTGAGGTAAGACAGTGATTTGGAATTTTTTTTTTTTAATCAAATGGGGAGTATTTTGTATACTAGTGAAGGAAAATATATGTGCTGGATGAAAGATTTCATTTGCAAAACATGAGTCTTAATCATAATAGAAAAGGAGTAAAATATGGAGAAAGGCATTACAAGCTCTCTCCCTTAACAGACTGAGTCATGTAATTTCCTCTGTGGTTCTCCTATTTGACAATTCTCTGAAATTCTTGTAATGCTAATTCTCAAAGAGAGAACTATATCCTTGGTGCAGTGGTATTAACATAAAATGAGTTCCTGTTATCAAGAAGAAAATGATTTTTCATAAGTTTTGACATGAGAATTTGCTCTTTGGCTTTATGGCAACCCATATTGCACAATTATTTTTCCTTTACCACTTATGCAATTCTTTTCTTGCTCAACCACTTTGAGGAAGACTAGAAAAACTGGGTGATGCAAGAGGTAGGGAGGCAGGTATATGTTTCTGTGTATTTATTGACAAACAGTGAGTAATGTATAATGTGCTAGTAGCCTCCAGACGAGGTGTTTTTATGTGCTCATTTAGTTCCCGCAATGATCCTCTGAGGTATTGTTACCCCAATTTTTCACAAAGAGAAATGAACAAACAGAGAGAGTAATTCACCCAAGGCTATGCCAAAAATAAGTGAAAAGAGAAGGTTGTCCTTAGTAACCAGGGCTATTTTCCCTATGGTAAGTTGTCTCCTATAAAAATGAGTGGGATTTCAGAAACTGTGGTAATGTCAGGACCATCAGTGTGAACCTGAAATTAGGAGTACAGATATCAGGGCACTGTGCTGAAATTATAGTTCCAGAACTTAAAGAGGTATGCCAAATGTGAGGGAAGATTCAGATAATCGTAGATGACTAGATTATCTGCATTTTGGTAATTAGTAGTTCACTTTGGAAATTTCCAGATTTTGATGAACTCTTGAACTGAAGTGCTCTGTGATTTATCATATTTCTTCATTTTAATTTCTGTTCCCTCTGGCTTCCTAGTAACTTATGCTACATCTCCTCGTTGGCGTCCCATTGCTCTGACTTTGGGAATCCTATGCTTGCTAATCCTGGTGATAGCTGTGATCCTGGGTACCATGGGTGAGTATTGGTGGGGGAGAGCAACAACAACGACAACAACAACAACAACAACAACAACAACAACAGACTTTCAACAAGCATTTATCATGTGCCAGGCACTCTTTTAAGAGCTTGACAAGCATAATCTAATTGAATCTGTATATTAACCCAATTGAATCAGTGCTATTCATTCTCATTTTACTTATAAGAGAAGTGAGAGGTGGGAGGAGGTGCATTTTATTTTCTAGGGCCATAAACTAGATAGTGGTAAGACCATGATTAGAAATTTCGGCAATCTAGGGGCGCCTGGGTGGCTCAGTTGGTTAAGCGACTGCCTTCGGCTCAGGTCATGATCCCAGAGACCCAGGATCCAGCCCCACATCAGGCTCCCTGCCCAGCGGGAGGCCTGCTTCTCCCTCTCTCACTCCCCCTGCTTGTGTTCCCTCTCTGGCTGTGTTTCTCTCTGTCAAATAAATAAATGAAATCTTTAAAAAAAAAAAATTAGGAAATCTAAAAATGCACACTATTTTTTTTCTTTCTTTTTAAAATATTTTATTTATTTATTGAGAGAGAGAGAATGAGTGAGAGAGAGCATGATAGGGGAGAAGGTCAGAGGGAGAAGCAGACTCCCTGCAGAGCTGGGAGCCCAATGCGGGACTCAGTCCTGGAACTCCAGAATCATGACCTGAGCTGAAGGCACTGGTTTAACCAACTGAGCCACCCAGGTGCCCCTTCTTTTTTAAATAGAGGTAGAGAGAGCCAGTGTGAGTTGGGGAGGGAAAGAGGAAAAAAGATTCTCAACCAGGCTGCACACTCAGTACGGAGCCTGACATAGGTCTCCATCTCATGACCTAAGGTCACGATCTGAGCCAAACCAAGAATTGGAGGCTTAACCAACAGAGTAACTCAGACATCCCTAAAAAATGCATACATTTAACCATGTTGCTCTAATATCTTCCTTGAATATCTGGTTTTAAAGCTGTGAAATTTCCAAGATACGCTAATGGTAGTAAACCAGGGGAAGTGAAGAAGGAAGTACAATATGGTGCTTATCTTCCTAGAAATAAATTCTTTAAAAGGACTATAAACTATTTTTATGAATCTCATGATTTAAGGAAATTATTTTATACCTGATCTTTAACCTAACTCTCTGAATAATACCAAGGATTACCTGAGGTACTTACTAAATAGACATTTCATAATGGGTGAATGAATTCGTTTAGATTTTGTATTTCATATGTTCTTTTGTCAATAAAATATTATTGTGCCTTTGGAGTCTTCTCAAGAAGCTCTCATTTTTAAAAACAGAAGAAAGATAGAATATTTATTACTATTTCAAATCTATCATGACTCCAATTGATATTTCATGTTCCTCTTGCTTTCTCTTTCATACTCTTTCTTTATCTTCTTTGTTTTTCTCCCTTTTTACTACACCTTCATGGAAGTAATGTTTTCTTTCCGTCTATTTATCTGTCATCTATTATCTCTCTATCTACCATCTAGTTTTACCTCTCAATCAGCAATGTGTTATCTATTTATCATTTATCAAAAATATATCTCTTTGGGGCACCTGGGTGGCTCAGTCATTAAGCCTCTCTCTGCCTTTGGCTCAGGTCATGATCCAGGAGTCCCAGGATCAAGCCCCACATCGGGCTCCCTGCTTCTCCCTCTCTCACTTCCCCTGCTTGTGTTTCCTCTCTAGCTGTGTTTCTCTCTGTCAAATAGGGAAAATCTTAAATATATATATATATCCTTTGTATTCCAACAAAAATATGGATTTTGGAATTATAATTTCAAATATAGTAGAATGACTTTTTTTTTCCTGTCACTATAATTGTTGTTGGTATATGAAGCTATTTGGAGATCCAGTTCAGGGAGGAACCCACTGAAGAATGACAACTTTCCATCAAGAAATAAAGAGAACCACAGTCAACCCACACAATCGTCTTTAGAAGACCATGTGGCTCCTACCAAGGCTCTCAAAACCACAGGCAAGGGCAGGGTTAAAAGATGAATGGAATCCTTAATCCAGAAGGTTAATTACTGAGGCTAAGGAGTAGGGTGGGTAAAGACAATGCTTCTACATGCAAGCATTATGTATTCAAGGAAAGAACACACCAATATTATCTCAGTATAGTATGTCACTGTCATATATGCAATAAAGTGATGTAAATATCTCATGAATTTGGCTGACCATTTCTAAGTTGGATTTTTTTTTTCAAATCAGTAATAAATTTATCCCTCTCTACATATTTAGACCAGTAGGAGATTGTACAATTTGGTTCAAAGGAAGGAAAAAATGTGTTCTCTCTCCTTGAGAATTAACATTTTAAAGTAATAGAGATAGAAGAGGAAATTGGTTATCAGAAAGGAAGAAAGGGAGAGAAAAGAAAAGAAGGGAAAATGCAAAGAATTAAGAATTGTATGTGAATTAAACATATAGAAAGAACATAGATCTAATAGATACATTCCTGAAAACTGGTTATATTTGTTTTTCTTTAATCATACCATTTCATTAATTTTATTGCAATTTTTATACACTTGACCTTTATTTCTAATTGTATCATAATTCACTATGACAATATTTTGACTTCATTTTTCCATCTCTGGACCCATATCTTCTCACTATTTGTATCAGGTAGCTAAAAATAGAAAGTAGATACACTGTATAGTGTGAATAATTACTCTTATATGTTTTCATTTGGAAAGTTGCATTCTTAAATAGATCTCAAAACTCTAAAATAAGTTAACATGAAATGACTATATTATCTCGAAGATTTATTTTGAGTTGATTTGTTTTAAGAATTATGATGAAGAAAGGGGGTTCTGGACAGAAGGTTAAAGCATGGAAGAGAGGTCAAGAAGGAAAGGAGGGTTGACTGTGTAAAAACACTGTTTAAGTTAATTCATTTTAAAATTTTAAATGAATGAGGGGATTTCAATGTGGTCTCTTCTGTAAAAATTATATCCCTATTATTTGAACTGAAAATGGAATATATTACTGACAATTCACTGATTTTATTAAGTACCCTTGGAATGAATGGTGCTTGCACTGAAAGAGAAAATTGGTATGTTATGAACCTCATTGTATTTATTTGTATTTCCAGGAGCTTTTCCCAGCTCTTGTCCTCCAAATTGGATCACACATAAGAACAACTGTTATCTGTTTAGCACATTATTAGCTTCCTGGAATAGAAGTAAAAGTCAGTGCTCTCAACTGCACTCTAACCTCCTGAAGATAGACAGTGCAGAAGAACTGGTAAGTGTAGACTTTGGTTATAATTATCCATGATCAATACTGAGCAGAAAAATAGAGGTATATTCCAGGTAATGATAATTTTCCCTAAGAGTGGGCACCTGGGTGGCTCAGTTGGTTAAGTGTCTGCCTTCGGCTCTGGGTGGCTCAGTTGGTTAAGTGTCTGCCTTCGGCTCAGGTCATGATCCTTGGGATGGAGCCCCACATGAGGCTCCCTACTCAGTGAGGATTTACCCCTCTCCTTCTGCCCCTTCCCTCTGCTCATGCTCTCTATCTTTAGTACTCTCTCTCTCTGTCTCTCAAATAAATAAATAAAATCTTAAAAAAAATTTTTTTCCCGAAGAGAAAGTCACATTTAATATGCCCCATAATTATAATAACAGCATGTATTAAGTGGATAAGATATATGGTTTCTAATTAAGTATTTTCACCTTATTTTTTTTAAAGATTTTATTTATTTTTTTTAGAGAGAGAGAGAGTGT
Source organism: Spilogale gracilis (assembly GCA_004023965.1). Taxonomy (NCBI): domain Eukaryota; kingdom Metazoa; phylum Chordata; class Mammalia; order Carnivora; family Mephitidae; genus Spilogale; species Spilogale gracilis. The sequence goes on along the minus strand of PITA01029559.1, from coordinate 7,198 downwards.
GTGTGTGTGAGGTGGGGAGGGGGGAAGAGGGAGAGAGAGTATGTCAACACTCTGCACTGAGCACAGAGCCTGATGCAGGTCTCAATCTCATGACCCTGATATATGAAACTGAGTTCAAACTAAGAGTCTGATGCTTAACCAACCACACCACTCAGGGGACCCCAGTGTGTTTTACTTAGACAAATCTATACAAACATGCTCCAAGTTTGCATGACTATAACAATCCGGCTACTACTCATTTTTGTGGGTTTGGTTTTCAGTCCTTAAATATGGTGGAGCAAAATAGAAAATCCTCCCCTTTGTCATCATTATTATCAAGGAAAATAACAGCAATAATGATATACATTTATAAACCATTTACTCCTTCAAGATACTGGGAGAGGCAAAAAGGTTTAAAAGTAAGCTTGTTATTTCAATGCTTATATAGTTTCTAAGAAGAAAGAAACAACAGCTGCTAAAAGTTAAATATCTGGGTTTGGCAATCAATGACATAGAAATTCAGAAAGAGATCCCCAGGTATATAACGTTTTACAGAAGAAGTGGGAGTTATAGTGCATCATGAATGAAGGCTAGAATGCAGTTGGGCTAGAAGGGATTAGTAGTCAGGAAACACTCTACACTATTAATCTAAACCTTCTGTAACTCCTACGTTTACTTTTATTTCCTTTCGACATCTGTGTTTCTGTCCTGCGTCACCCAACTGTCCTTTGCACAAAGATGAATGGAAGTAGATTGTGGCGAAGAAAAGGACTGACACTGGAAGTCTGTCTGGCTTTTCGATGTTCCTGTATTTTGTCAAATGTCACCATTAAACCTCGAATTACTGATTCTTAGAACATGCAGTAGAACTAAGTTATTTTTATATTTTTTATCTAACTCTGCAAAGCATTTCTTGACAAAAGTGTTACAAATTCGTATATCCAATTTGAGAAAATAGCGGCCTGTTGCCCATTAAAATTGCTTCACGGCTCTGTCATTCCTGGGTCTTGTCAGGCAGGTTGCATGGAGACATTATAATTTTGACATTATAGATCTATTCTTTATTGGAAAATCAAGCAATAATGATTCCAAAGAAATGAAATATACTTTTTGAGACACTTGATAGTATTCGATAATTGGTACTTCTCTCTAGGTTGATGCAAGTATATGCATGTATTCTGCACCAGGTGATTCAATCTGTTGTCTCTTTTTTAATGTCTATGAGAGTCTCCATTTTTTTATCTCTATCATCTCTGTCTGTCTCACTCTCTCCATGACTCTTTGACATATATTTGTATTTATGCTTTCCTACAGGAATTTATAGTAAGGCAAATGTCTTCTCAACCTCACAATTCATTCTGGATAGGACTTTCTCGCCATCAGACTGAAGGACCATGGCTCTGGGAAGATGGCTCAGTGTTCTCTTCTAACTTGTAAGTATCTGGAAGGAAAAAGCTTCATACTCTTTCTCAGAAAGATAAGAACATGCCAAGCAGTTAAGAACCTGATTTATGGGCCACTTATGAGAATGAGAGAAAGAGAAATGGTGACCGAGAGAAAAAGAGTGAGTTAGGGAAAAAAAAGAGAAGAAGGTAGAGGAGAACCTTACAGTCAAAACAAGTTGAGTGGTCATCTACTGCCGTCAACACAAATGTTCCTCACCTTTCTTACAAGGAGGCACCTGGCACCTGTTTGAATAGCCCAGTTAGGAGCCATCACTGTTAGTATAAAACTGTGATGAAGAGTATGGGCTTTTTAGTCAGTTCTCAGCTTGAGACTGTGATTGGCCTGCTCCCTGCACAAAGTTTACTAAGTGGCTGGACTTATCTGAGCTGCTCTTCCCTTATCTGTAAATGGGAATAAAAATAATACCTGTCTGTTAGGATTTTAAGATAAAGGAGATAAAAGTCAAATCACTTAGCATGGCATCCAACACCTAGTCAATGTGTGACACATGGTATTATTAATTCTGAAAGTGACCACACTTCAGATTTTATGAAGTTCTTTTAAACATGTTCCTCATTTACATTATAAATTTTCCCTTATTGTGTGTTTATCAGTTGGGGTTCTTTAGAGAAGAAGATCTATATAGTTCTCCTATTGGTTCTGAAGAACCCTGACTGATCCACACACAATAAGCAATAATTGATACATGGAGATTTATTATGAGGGATTGGCTCATATACTTATGGAAGCTAAGAAGGTCCATGATGTGCCATCTGCAAGCTGGTGACCCAGGAGAACCTGGGACTATAAATTCCCTTCAAGTATAAAGGGCTGGGAACCTGGGGAGCTAAGGGTGTAAAACCCAGGTCTCAGGTACAAAGAAGATGAGGTATGCTGAGATGTCTCAGTTCACAAAGTAAGGTAGGAAAAGGCAAAGTCTTCCTTCTGGGGCTCTATTGTTCTATTTAAGCCCTCAGTGGATTGGATGATGCCCACCTACAGGGGGTGGGCAATCTACCTTCCTGTGTCCACTGATTCAAATGCTAATTTTACCCAGAAACACCCTCAAGATATAATTAGAAATAATGTTGAATCTGGGTGTGGCTAGTCAAGTTAACACATAAAATTAACTATCGCAAAGTGCTGAGGTTTTCCTCATTGTAATGGCCATTTATTTTCTTTTTCATATCTGAGAAACATGAAATTATATTCTCCTTCTAAATTTCTGTTATTAGTATGGTGTATGTATGTGCAAATATCTCAGTAGTTGTATTTCCAACTCAATTTCTCTCTTCAAGAAAGAATTTTAGGCTTTGTCAATTCTCTCTCTTTCCTCTGCGTCCTCTTTTTTTTTTAAAAAAATACTTTTATTTATTTCATTTCTCATATTTATTACCTTTTTCCATTCAATTTCTTGGTGTTGTATTTGCTATCCTTTCTCTAACTCCTGACATTCCTCTTTCTTTTTCTCAAGTATGTTCATTTAAGACTATAATTTTAATGTATTTTTATTATCATTCGGTTCAAAATATTTTTTTAATTTCCATTGTGAGGTGTTCTTTGACCTATGAGTTACTTAGAAATGCATTTCTTAATTTATAAATATCTGGGTTTATAATTATCTCTTTGCTTTAAGTCTCAGCTCAATTCCATTGTGGTCGGAAAACATACTACATGTGATTGCAATCCTTTGACTTTTATCTGCTTCTTCTTCCCCCGCTGAGAAAAGTATATTAAAATTTCTCACTGTAATTCTACTTACAATTAAGCATATATAGATTTAGAATTTTTATACTGTGCAGTGCGTAGCCCATTCAAAATATTTTTTCTTTTTTTTTTAAGAGTTTGCTTATTTGCAATAGAGTATAGGCCTTTAAATTCTTTATAATCATGGACTTGATAATCTCACTTTTAGAAATTTAATGAATGAATAATCAGAAATGGTTAAAATATGTATGTATACACGTATGCAGTATTTTTAAAGTCCTGAAATATAGGAATAAATAGGTTATTTTATTTTGATATGTTGAAAATGCACACCACCTTAATAAATACCATTTTAAATGAAAAAAAAGATTTTGTTTATTTATTTGACAGACAGAAACAGAGCTATAGAGGGACCACAAACAGGGGAAGTGAGAGAGGGAGATGCAGATTTCCCGCTGAGCATGGAACAGGATGTATTTTATTTATTGAGAGAGTGAGCCAGAGAGAACATGAGAGAGGAGAAGGTCAGAGAGAGAAGCAGACTCCCAGCAGAGCAGGGAGCCCAACATGGGACTTGATCCCGGGCTCTGGGATCATGACCTGAGCTGAAGGCAGATGCTTAACGACTGAGCCACCCAGGTACCCCCAAAGTACTTTTGCTTTTCTCTCTTCTTTTTGAACCATTTAATAATTGTATGACTTGTTTTTTCTTATATTAATTTAGAATTTACTCTCCCTAATTTTTCATAGTTGCTCTAAAGATTACAACACATATTCTTCACTCATCAAAGTTTAATATTAATTCCTTTATAATGTTGTTCCTGGGCAATATAAAAATATATTAGAGTTTTGTTTTTTTTTACTCTGTGTACTCCCTCCTCAATTTATATGCTCTTATTTTTGTGTACTTTTTTCCCAAAGATTTTATTTATTTGACAGAGAGAAACACAGCTAGAGAGGGAACACAAGCAGGGGGAGTGAGAGAGGGAGAAGGAGGCTTCCCGCTGAGCAGGGAGCCCCATGTGGGGCCTGATCCCGGGACTCTGGGGTCATGACCTGAGCCAAAGGCAGTCTCTTAACCAACTGAGCCACCCAGGTGCCCCTACTTTTGTGTACTTTAATGCTTGCACACCTTTCCCCACATTTTAGATCTCTACAACTGGCACATTACAACTGCTGTCCTTTTATAATCACTGTAGGTCTGAACTCAAGTTGAGCCCCATCAAGAAGGATTAGTGTTTGCTTCTGCCAGTCAATGAGAGGCACCACAAACCTGAGATTGCTTAAACACTCTGCTTGGTTTTTTTGTTTTGTTTTGTTTTTTGGGGGTTTTTTGTTTGTTTGTTTTTTAAACACACTGGTATTAGGGCTTCAAATAGAAGATCTGTGTAAGTACTAGCTGTGGTTAAACTTCTCAGGGGATGTAATTTTATTTCTCCCATCTTCCACTTGGTGGCAAGATCGAGACAGAAACTTTTCACTGTTACTCTTTTTCTGGTTGTAGTTTTAGTTTTGATTTACTCCTACAAGAGAATAGTCCTTTGTTCTGCAGGTTTTCTACTAAATTCCCACCGTGGATAAATTTATTTCACAGTATTAGTTAAATAAATGACCTCTCAACAATTGATGGCATCTGAGATCCAGTAAAAAATGTAGCCCTAGAAAATAATAGATATATAGATTTATACACAGTTCATCTAGATTTTTCCACATATTTATGATTTGCATTCCTTCTTATTTATTTATCCCTTTCCTACATTCCATTTCAACCATTTTCCTTAAGCCTGAAGAATACTCTCTATTATTTCCTTTAGAGTGGAAATTTTAAAGTTTAGTTCTCTGTGTCTAAACTTTTTATTTCAACTTTTCTTTGATTATAAAATTGGAAATATGTAGTTTGTTTCAGTCAAAGATACTATTATAATGTTTTCCTAATGTTTTTTATTACTGCTTTTGAAAGGTCAGCTGTTTGAAGTGAGAGAAGGTAATATATGTTTTGTTTTGCTTTTTTTTATTGTTACTTAAATTATTTTTCCAGTGTTCCAAGATTCATTGCCCATTCCTCACACCCAGTGCTCCATGCAATAGGTGCCCCCAGTACCCACCACCAGGCTCTCCCGTCCCTCCACCCCTCTCCCTCCAAGTCCCTCTGTTTTTATGTCCAAAGTCTCTGTTGTTTCATGAGAAGGTAATATATGTTTTAAATCCGGTGCCTTTCTTCAGCTCTGGAAAATTCTCAGCCAACTTGCTTCAGTTGTTGCTTCCATCCTATCTTTCTTCCCTTCTTCTAGGATTCCAGTTCTATACATTGTAGACCTAGTAACAACATTCTGTATGTCTTGTTTGCTTAACCTTTCATCCTTTTTACTTTATGTATTACTTCTTGTATATCTTCTATTTCACTATTTTTTTTTCTCATCTGTGGTGAATCTTGTGTTAAAAGCCTCCATTAGGTTTTTAATTTTGTTTACTGAATTTTTCAGTTCTATAACTTAAACGTGATTTTATTCATAATTCCTAGCTTTCTTCCAACATTCTCAAATTTATCTTCTAACTCCTAGAATAGGCTGACTATAGTTGTTTTTACATTTGTGTTTTATAATTCCAATGTCTTATACTTACATATTTCTGTTTCTATTATGTTTTCCTCCTATTTTTCATTCATGTTCACTTTTCTGATATGTCTGATTATTTTGTTATTTTTAAAATTTTATTCCAGTGTAGTTAACATATAGTGTTGTATTAGTTTCCGGTGTGCAATATTGTGATTCATTAATTCTGTGCATCACTCAATGCTCCTCATGACAAAGTATACTCTTTATTTGAGAGAGAGAATGAGAGAGAGAGAGCACGAATAGGGACAAAGTATACTCTTTAATCCCAATCACTTATTTCACCTATTTTGCAACCCACGTTCTCTGGTAACTGCTGTGCTCTATAAGAGTTTTTTTTTTTGGTTTGTCTCTTTTTTCCTTTGTTCATTTGTTTTTTTCCCCTTAAATTTCACATATGAGTGAAATCATATGATATTTGTCTTTCTCTAACTGGCTTATTTCACTTCGTATTATGTGTTCTAGCTACATCCATGTCATTGCAAATGGCAAGATTTCATTCCTTTTTATGGCTAAATAATATTCCATTCCGTGTGTGTGTGTGTGTGTGTGTGTGTGTGTGTGTGTGTGTGTGTGTATTCTCTTTTATCCATTCATCTATCATTGTCCACGTAAGCTGCTTTCATATTTGGCTACTGTAAGTAAAACTCCAGTAAGCATAGGGGTGCATGTATCCCTTTGAATTAGTGATCTCATATTCTTTAGTAAATAACCAGTGATGTGATTCCTGGGTTCCAGGATAGTTTTATTTTTAATTTTTTGAAGAAGTCCATACCATTTTCCACGATGGCTGCAGCAATCGCATTCCCACCAACAGTGCAAGAAGGGCCCTTTTTCTCCATATCCTCAACACTTGTTTCCTGAGTTCTTTATTTTAGCCATTCTGACAGGTATGAGGTGATAGCTCACTGTAGTTTTGATATGGATTTTCCTGCTGATGAGAGTTATTGAGCATCTTTTCATGGGTCTATTGGCCATCTGAATGTCTTCCTTAGAGAGATATCTGTTCATGTCTTCTTCCCCTTTTTTAATTGGATTATTTTTTATATGCCTGATTTTTTTTTTTTTATTGTTACAAAAATTTTTTTTTCCAGTGTTTCAAGATTGATTCCTCATTCCCCACACCCAGTGCTCCACGCTTTAGGTGTCCCCAGTACCCACCACCAGGCTCTCCCATCCCTCCACCCCCCTCCCTCCAAGTCCCTCAGTTTGTTTCTGTGTTCAAAGTCTCTGTTGTTTCGTTTCCCTCCCTAGATCCCTAGATTACCCTAGTTCCCATTTGCTTTCCTTCTGCCACTGTCCTCCAGTTTGCCCCTCATGCACCGCAATATGCCTGATTATTTTTGATAGTGTGCTTAACATTATATCTTAAATGTTTGCATAATTCATTTGAAATTTACAGAGTGGCTTTTTATTTGCTTCTGGTAGGCATTATTTGGGCGTGAATAATACAA
>PITA01029558.1:0-17711 GCA_004023965.1 Spilogale gracilis | reverse complement strand
TCTCACTTGCCTTCTTTTTTAAAATATAAGAAAGCCATGGAGTAGGCAGAGTACAGAACTAATGAGTGGCTGAAAGTGTTACCTTTAGAAAGTGTAAGATTTTGGGGCGCCTGGGTGGCTCAGTTGGTTAAGCGACTGCCTTCGGCTCAGGTCATGATCCCGGAGACCAGGGATCGAGTCCCGCATCGGGCTCCCTGCTCGGCGGGAGGCCTGCTTCTCCCTCTCTCACTCCCCTCTGCTTGTGTTCCCTCTCTCTGGCTATGTTTCTCTCTGTCAAATAAATAAAATCTTAAAAAAAAAAAAAAAAGAAAGTGTAAGATTTTGATGCGCCTACTGGACCCCATGTGTAATGAAAGTATAATAAAAAATCTTGAATGGCAAATGTTCGTTTTGGAAATTCCAGTCACTTCTCAATTTTCATCATTCTGGTGATTCATAACAAGATGTGGGAAATCGAGAAAAAAATAAAATATTGTACTCACATGGGCATGTCTTTTTTGCTTATCAAAGATCCACACATTAAAACGTACTGTCAGCACAACCCTTGGTTTTGCAGGACCGTTAGTAGCAAGAGTCCAGATCTGTTTACTCAGATGCGTTTTAATGTCAGTTCATTTGACTTCTGACACTTGACCAAAAAGGAAAAAAAAATTTTTGGTTTAATTGAAGCCACAAGTATTAAAATCCAAAATGGTTTTAACTTTTCTGATCCTCGGGTGTTGTAGGCTAATTTATGAATCAGTCTGTAATGTTAAATGGGTTAATACAGTGTTGAACTGAAATGTATACAGTTTGGTTGTTTATAGGGTATGCACACAAAATTCAAATCTCATAAAAAATTCTCGTATAATCTCTAGTACACATCAGCCAAATATCTTACCATCACAGTTATTTGCAATATGGGAAAAGCAATTTAAAAGGAAAAGTGTTCAATGTAAATGTAATCGCATTACATTTAGGCAATATAATACTATGTTAAATTTGGGTGAGAAATGGAAAAATTTGGAGGTTAAAGAAGCTGATTATGACTCTTTATCTTATAAACACATTGTATTTATTAAATTCCCATGGTTCTTTCAAGCATAGCTAAAAGAGGATTATAGGGTTCCCCCCCACACTGCCGTGTACCAAAGTAATTCGTATTCTATACCAGAATGCAGTTATACTTTAGGTGATGATATCCTTTTGCAAATGAATGGAGTTTATAGCAATTTAGACATGCCCAGAGGTCTGATAGAAGTAACTGGGTTCTTATTAAAGAATCATCCTAGTTATAGCACAAAATAAAAGTTTTAAGTAGATGGTCTATATTCTAACATTGCCAAAATATGCCCTTAATTAAAAAAAAAATATATTTTCCTGCAGAATGACAAATCTGCTTCCATTTATTTCAGGCGACTGAAAGACAATGGGGCAGAAGGAAACGTTGACCGTTGGCACTGCAGTGTCTAGGAGCTAATCGTTTTTCACCAAACGTACACATGCAGCAGCAAAACATCCTCGAAATGTAAAACATCTTGCTTTTTTTAATAACCCCTGGTGGTATGTTTTTACTTTAGCAATAATTGTATTTTCTTTTTTGCACATTTTATTTAACAACATTGCAGGGCTAGATAATCGGTTCCATGTGTTCAGGGTACCAGCAAAGTGCCTAACGGAGAAATAATTAACTTTATTGGGCCCCTGTTATTGGCCGACACAGTCTTACACCCTCACTTTTTCATGGTGTTGAGCCACATATGAGCTGCAAAGAATTTGATGTCCTAAGTAATCACACAGCAACCTGAACTGAGAGCCAAGTTGTCATTAAAAAAATCACAGTCGTGGGCTAGAAACAGAAGTTAAAGTCCATGACAAGATCCGAAGATAAAGTTCACTTTAGTTACCAGAAGTGCAATGATTAGTGTGGGGCGGGTAGCCAACAGTTGATGAACAAGACTGGACTTTTGCAGAGGAACATAGAGCGTGGTTGGAAGCCAATATCAGCTTTGTGATTGTAATGCAAGCATAGCTCTTAGAGTCGTAGGCATTGAAACAATAGTTAAGTGCAGTTACGCGCAAGGAGTAACATAGTTAGTTTTTATCAAACATTAACCCTTGCACTGTAGAGTCCATAAAATTCTAATTGCCCTCTTCTGTGGAAAGCAGCCCCAAGAGTCTCTTTATGTACAAAGCTCTGACTTGTCCCAGGAGGACCATGAGAAAGAAATCCTGCTAACATGGCAGCTACTGATTGGTCAAGGAAAGGAGGTCAAAGTTGCAATCACGATAAAGAGGTTATCTCTCTTACAAGAAACAAGAAGGGATGGTATACTCGAGGGGGGCGGGGAATATCAGGGGGTAGGGTGGAGAGGATATCCTAAATAAATCAGAACTATGGGTCTGCTCCTCCATGAAACACAGGCTATATCCCAGACTTAGAGTTGTGGGCACCCAGGGCGCCTGGGTGGCTCAGTGGGTTAAGCCTCTGCCTTTGGCTCAGGTCATGATCTCAGGGTCCTGGGATCGAGCCCTGTATTGGGCTCTCTGCTCAGCAGGGAGCCTGCATCCTCCTCTCTCTCCACCTGCCTCTCTGCCTACTTGTGATCTCTCTCTCTCTCTCTCTCTCTCTCTCTCTCTCTGTCAAATAAATCAATAAAATCTTATACGTAAAAAAAGAATTGTGAGCACCCAGCATAGTCTACCCTGCCTTTCCTTGTGCCCCTGTAATAAATCGCCATCATTGGAGAGAAGCTAGACCACTCTTTTGTGTTAGGTCCACTTCAAGCACATCATGTTTTCAACTCATTCATCTGCATCTGAGAACATGGCTGATAATGAATGGCACACAAGATGAGATTGTGCAACCTGAAGCAGAAACACTTTCAGAGAGACCCTCATTGATATGCATTGCTCTAGTGAATACTCAGTGGTAGGAAACAGCACAAAATAAAAGGCAACTCTAGGGAATTTGGACAGCTAAAAGAAGATAAGCATGCAAAAGAGGAATAAAGAGGTGGTGCGGAGACATTTTTTTTACCTTTGTTCTGGATCATTCCTCCTCAGGGGCACAACCTTTAGGGTACCATTGGCACACCATCTATATATCAGTGTTTTAAATCATGACTTTAAATCATGACATGTGTATATAACCTATCCTACTATTTAGGAAAGCATGATCCCACTGAACTCTGATATGCTTGGAGATGATCCAAGGATTATTGTTGCTAATGCTGAATTTAACATTTTTTTCTTATGTTAACAAAAAAAAAAAACAACCAATAGATGAAATTATTTCAATTTTAGATTTTTTTTATGAGATACTCTTGAATAGTTAGTACCTGTCTTATCTACATTAGAACCAAATATGTTGGACTCCTTCTTGTGATATGATTACATGTATAATTTCTTTTCATATTTACCATTTTGATGTTCCACAAGTGAGATTTCTAGGTTGTGGCAACCATGGATGATAGGGCTTTGATTGTGTCTGGGGAGAGAATCTATTGAGAGAAATACAGATGGTTGATAGCCTCCAGCTTCTGTGTCTTGGGATGGAGGCCATGCTCCCTCTGGGTTTATCCCAGATAATGCCTGAGCACAGCTCAGATATTAGAGCTCAGACATTCCTTTTGAATGAAGGATTCTTCCTACAAATGATCTTTCTTCTGGAGCTCCCCCTCAGCCTGGCCAAGACTTTATCAGAGCAGTCCTTCAGTGTGAGGCTCCGCCTCTCTTCCTTTCCTTCCTTCCTTCCTTCCTTCTTTCCTTCCTTCCTTCCTTCCTTCCTTCCTTCCTTCCTTCCTTCCTTCCTTTCCTCTCTCCTTTCAAAGATGTCAGACCTCTACCTGCCTTCTTCGCCTCACATCTCTTCATTTTATCCTTCAAAGGTGTTTCTCCCATAAATGTGCTCATATCTAATTCCATTTTGCTGTCTGTTCTTGGAGAACTCAAATTGATACTCTGATACTCAGGTACTCTGTTTCATAATGTTAAGAATTATTTTTCCAGGGATGCCTGGGTGGCTCAGTTGGTTAAGTGTCTGACTCTTGATTTCAGCTCGAGTCGTGATCTCAGGGCTGTGAGACGGAGCCCCCCGCCCCAATCAGGCTCCATGCTGGTCATAGAAACTGCTTAAGATTCTCTTTCTCCTTCTGCCCTTCCCATCTTCTCTCTTTCTCTTAAAAATATATATATCCTTCTATACCATAGGTAGAAAGGGGATGATATCACCTATACCTATTAAATCAACTATCACTTGAAAAAAAAATCTAACATCACAAATAAGCTCAGATGGACTGGTACAGACCCGTTTACAAGTTGTAAGGGAACAAGTTTTATAAGAAATATAGAGGAATATATATTTGTACCTGCAGGGCTAGAATCACATTATGAAGAAGTCTAGAGTGCACAGTTTAAGTAAAATGCTTCCTATTATACACCAAAATAAGACATAACTTTTAGACCTCAACAATCTCTGAACAAGTAGTTCTTCCTTATTTGTGTGATGTATTCTATTAATGAAGCTAGGAAGGTGTTTTATATGCTATGCATGTTTTCAAACATCACGATGGTTATAGCCACCTGTGAAATATATCCACGTCCTCAGGCGTAGCATGGTGAATAAGCCAGTAAATGCAATTCAGAGCCTCTTCACCCATCTCTACTGGGTGACAGTCACCTACATCACCATGTTCAAGAATCTTCCTAAGTGGTTAAAATTGGTACTGGAACATAATTTGATGTTCCCTTTCTTTAGCCACTAATACATTTTTTTTTCCACTGAAAGTGGATCTCATTAACCATAACTTCTCTCCCAAACCCCCTCACACTGTATCTGGAAAAACGATCTTACTCAGACTTCTGTGATCCTGAAACCAACTGATGAAACGCCCTCAATCCGTCTCAAAATGAAATGCCTAAACTAATTAAGCTAAAAATATTGCTAAATTCTCTGGATCTTCTGTTCCAACCACCCAGAAGACATTTGGATTTTTTGTAGCCCCAGGCACACAAGAATCTTTTCTTATTCTCAGGGTCCTGTGAGAAGGGAAATTGATTTCATATTATATTTTGCCCTTCATTGCTTCTGCCTCCCTGTTGAGAGACCCTGTTAGATCTAAACAAAAGACATCACTTTTATGAACTGCCTATAACTCTAGGTCTTTGTTGGGTTATGGAAAAGTCTGCCAGTGCAGAAAGCTTGAATTCAGAGTGCTCAGTGAGGCTTGCCCAATAGAGGCCAGCTCTGTAAATCATATCTGACAGCCTTTTTTAAAAGGACTTTCTCAACTCACGCTGTGGCACTCGGTATTGGTCCGAGTGTACAACAACCCCTCCCCCCCCACACGCCATACTCATTGCAACTGGAACCCGTGATGATTTTTACGTGTGACGATTTATCTTGTGCCGGCTAGCACTGAGGAATCTAATTCTTGACTAGCCTAGGTACAGAGTCTACTTTTCGGAAATAATTTGGAGAGCCTCAAAAGTCTTCTCTCTCTCTCCCTCCCTCCCTCCCTCTCTCTCTCTCTCTCTCTCTCTTTCTCTCTCTGGTGATGTGTTATTGTAATTACCTTGGTATCTTGCTGATAAGAATCCAATAAAGAAAGGGACATAAACTTCAAAAGGCACTGTTTTACAGGAGCTGTTTGTAACTTTTGATAGACAGTGAATGATGCCAAAAATAATGCATGCCCTTTTAAAGACCAGAAAGCCGTTTCCCCTTGGCCACTTTCATGATCTTGGTAGATGAGATTGTCAGTGGCTCAAGTTAGAGTATCACCATCTACTCTGAAATATATTGAGAAATGAACATCCAATTCCATTCCTTGAGTGGCATCACTGTCGATAGCCAAGAAGAGACTGACTTTCCCTCTTCCTAGAAATTTGGGGGGATAAGGTCACTCTCAGATTTCTACCCTTATTCCAGCTCTGCCTCTCACGCTTGGCATTACTTTGCCTAGGAAAACAGATACTTGTATCTGTCAGATTTACTTTTCATTCTATACTTTGGCAATCCCATCTTTGAAGTACGAAGAGCTGTGCCCCAATCACTTATCCTTCCCCAGACAAGGCATTTTCACCTACCTTTATATTCATGAGCAGTTTTAATCTTTTTTTTTAAAAAGATTTTATTTATTTGACAGAGAGAAACACAGCCAGAGAGGGAACACAAGCAGGGGGAGTGAGAGAGGGAGAAGCAGGCTTCCCGCCAAGCAGGGAGCCTGATGTAGGGCTCGATCCTGGGTCTCTGGGATCATGACCTGAGCCGAAGGCAGTCGCTCAACCAACTGAGCCACCCAGGTGCCCCATGAGCAGCTTTAATCTTAATATTTATGTTGCTTCAGCATCAGTAAAGCCTTCGTAAATGGCTAACATTCTCAGATGTTATGTGTAGGTGCACCTGTGAAATAGTTTAACTTGGTTTTTTCTAAAAGAGCCATTTAAGAAAAATAAAACGTAAGGACGGAAATTGTAAACCATGTGGTCTTAGACCAACGTGGTAGAGATATTCAGACAGTTTCTCCTAAACATTTTTCTCTAGTTGGAGAAAAATCATCAATCTAGAGTCTGTTTTTGAAGTGCAGAGTCCTGCCTAAAAGGCTATTAAGGTGTTATATCCAGTGGGAAGCCAAGAGGATCACTAGGGCAATTACCTCTATAAAGCAGGCAGAGAAATGCTATTAATAAGGGGGGGGGGAGGATGAGTATTTTTTCTTAAATTACTCACTCTTTCTCTCTTCATTAATCTAATAATATAGAAAATATTGACTTTGTTTTTCACATCCAATAGTAATTGCACATCAGGAGCTGAATTTGGACCACTTCTGTGTCATCAAAATGGCCACCAAAATTTAGGTCCCCCACATGGCTTGCTGCCCCAGATAGACATTTTGGTAGCCAAATGGAAAGTTCAAAATCACGATTCTACATTTAGCATTTCTGACACTGGGTGAACTAACCACTTTAAGCTTTAGGGGGCTTAAAAATCCAAACTGTCCTTTTTTTTTTCTTTTTAAACATTTTATTTATTTATTTGACAGACAGAGGCACAGCTAGCGAGGGAATACAAGCAGGGGGAGTGAGAGAGGGAGAAGCAGGCTTCCTACAGAGCAGGGAGCCTGATGCAGGGCTCAATCCTAAGACTCTGGGACCATGACCTGAGCTGAAGGTAGAGCTTAATGACTGAGCCCCCCAGGTGCCCCTCCGAACTGTCCTTATTACTCACAAGGTTGTTACTGGAATCCAACAAGATAAATTACGTGGAGGTCATTTGTTACACACCATGTAAATATCACCACTAGATCTATACGAAATACATTTTAGATTGTTTGATATCATAAATCACCACCAAAATAGAAGTATTTTTAAACCACATTTGCTCTTTCTTCATCTCTACTAACACTTTGTAATTTTAATAGTCAGAAAGGGAACAAGAACTGAAATTAAAGGGGGTATACTATGCTTTAAATAAAATATGTTGAATAATGGTTTAAAGCAGCCTATGGACCAGACTCTCTCTACTGTTTTTGTAAATACAATTTTATTGGGCCGGAGCTATGCCTATTCATGAACATATTGTCTCCCGCTGCTTTCACACCCTAAGAGCAGAGCTGAACAGTTGGGCCAGAGACCATATGGTTTACAAGCCAAAAAATTCTATCTGGCCTTTTACTGAAATTTTTGGCCAACCGGTGGCTTAAAGGGAGAACATGGGAACAAAGCTGTTACATAAGAAATACCTTTCCTATCTATCAGATACTTTGTAGCTCTTATAAATCGAGCTAACGCTCCTGGGGTTTGGTGAGTCAGTGTCTTACATTACACACACACACACACACACACACACACACAAATGTGTGTTTGCCTGAAAATGTGCACCTTGTCTGACTACCAATTTGGTTATATTCAACGGCTTAAATATTCTGACACAGAGCCAGAATGATTCCATGGTGATAGCGAGAGCCGTGCTTGCTTCTCAAATGAAACCAATTGCAGCTGTCATCCCCTGTCACTTCGACTTAATTATTAATATAAAGACAATTGGTTTGGAGCACACCGAACATTGGGGATTTGAAGACAATTGTTATGAAATAATTCTGCCTTGAAAACTAGTAACAGTACATGATTTTTATTGTGAGCCAGTCAGTGCAAAAATCTGTCAAACCCACTTGACATATGGATACAAATAATGGGAGGTTTGCATGTGCCCTTGAATGGTAAACCGAAGCAAGAAACAAACACATACCCACAGAGGAGGGGGCAAATGACCTTTAACGGTCTTACACAGAGAGATGTTGCTTCTTTAAGTGAAGAGCTCAGAGCACAAAAAAAAAGAAAGAAAGAAAGAAAGAAAGAAAGAAAGAAAGAAAGAAAGAAAGAAAAGAAAAAAAAAGAAAAAAGAAAAAAAGGGAGCTTTTTAAAGAGGTAGAAGTCTGCATAGTTATTTCAGTGTTGAAGAATATCACCCTTGGCTTTCTTTTCTCAGCACAGATGTTCATCTGCGTCCCATCTGATGCAAATATGCAGCTCTCTTGGCACAGGCCTCTTTATCTCAACTGTGTGTTCTTCCTCTGGGCCAAAGTCCAGTGTCACAGATGTGCAGAGAGAGAAAGAAAAGAGAGTATACGGGATGGAAAAGTCTGAGCTCAGATTTATCAACAGGTCCTTATGGGTGCTGTTTATTTCCCTAAACTCCCACCTGTGCTCTCACAATTCTCATAGACAAATCTGGCCACAAATCTCTACTCTGTGAAAGAATGCTTTTTAAGAAATAATGCCCTACGGAAATAAGCCTTTAAGAAGTGGGACACGGGATAAACCATCCACAAATCCTTTATTTATTTGCTTCGTTTGTGTAGACATGGTGAACATAATTCAAAAGTCCATGTATCTTGAAGTAAGTTGAAAACCTGATAAAATCCCCAGAATCCTAACTTTTTATACCACATCTTGACTCTAACGCTGGACGGCATCAAAGAGCCACTTGCTATGTTTCTGTCCTAGGGAAAGTATAGACTCTGAGAGTCCCCTTTTAGTTAGGGCTCATATAATTTTCACTTTTTCAATCTCTCACTTCCTCGGTGAAAATCTCCAAATAGCTCAATTTTTTTTGTTTTCAAACCCTGGGTTTCCTCAATGCATATATAGAGCACGAAGGCTCTATTATATGTGCTTTATCCACAGACAGATCTTTTATCATGGTTTCCGCTTCTTACTCTCTATTAGAAGACTGGGCAATTTCTTTTCCTGTACAATGCCAGATAACTCAGCTCTTCAAGGCAACACAAAAGAGTCCTAGACAGTATGCAAATGAATAGGCGTGGCTCTGTTCCAATAAATTTACACAAATTGTCTCCAGGCTGGATTTGGCTCCCAGGCCACAGCCTGACCATTCTTGCTGCACCCCATTGTGGGTTTCTGGGGAGAGCCTATCTCCCTTATGACTGTTTCCACCAAGTGATATTTTTCTTCACTCTTAAGAAATCCTTTCCACATTCGTAAGACATGGATGGCGATTAATTTTCTCCGCCATTGTTTGAGTGAAATTGTTTTCATTTCACCACAATTTTTGAAGATTTTCATTAAATGCAGAATTCTAGGTTAACTTCTCCCTCCTGCCACTTCGTTTCCTAGCATCTTTTGACACCGAGAAATCAGTTCATTTCATATAATAAAACCAAATTTCCCCACAGGTAATCTTTCTTTTCCTTCGGCAGATTTAAAAATTTCTCTTTGTCTCAGTGTTGCGTAGTATGATTATAATATACCAAGCTGTTTCTTTCAGTATTTATTCTACTCGGTGTACCTTGAACTCCTTGGGTATTTAACTCGATTTAATTCCCCCGAGGGTGGGAAATTTCCTCAAAAAAAAAAAAAAAAATTTCTGCTCTTTGTTTTTCTCCTTCCTAAATTGGTTTCTGGTCACTCATGGGTAAGACTAGTTTTGATTTTTGCACAGGCCACTGAGTCTCTGTTCATCTTTTGTCAACCTTGTTTCTTTCTGTTTGTTTCAAATGTTTTTAAACACTTTGTACTGATGTATCTTTGGGTTTACTAACTCATCCGTAATCAGTCTCCACACCATTCTTAAGCCATTTAGAAATTTTGTTTTTATTTTAGATAAGAAAATCCTCAAATTCCCGTTTTGTTTTAGTTTTAGTTTCTCTGCTGAGATTTTTCACCTGTTCATTCATTAGAATTGTTCTACCTTTGCATCCTGGAGCTTGGAAAGATTCCACCTGTTAAGTATAACCCCTAGGATATTGTGGGATTTATTTATCTTGACATCTTTTTGCTTACATTTCCTGTACTTTCACATTTCTAGTAATAGTTTTAAAGAGTTATTTATTTATGTGAGAGAGAGAGAGCATGAATGGGGGATGGGGGGTAGAAGGAGGAGAGAGAGAATCTCAAACAGACTCCCAGCTGAACATGGAGCCAGAAGTAGGGCTCGATCTCACAACACTGAGATCATGACCTGGCCTGAAACCAGGAGTCTGACACTTCCCTGAAGTGCCCCCCAGGTGCCCCTCACATCTGGTAATTTTTATTATAGTCTGCATATTATGGTGATATGTTATAAAGAGTCTGGATTATACCATCTTTCTTAAAATAATGTGAATATTTTTTGGTATTTATTTATTTATTTATTTATTTATTTATTTATGTATTTATTTTCCCCCTTCTAGACAATTAAATTACCTGCAGATCCTTCCATTCTCCTGAGGCTTGGTTTCATTACTTCTGAGAACATAATGATTTCAATTTTGAACTGAGACCTAGGGCAGGGACTTTATTCTAAAAGGTAGTCCTTATCACTAAGCTGTGACTTTTTCTGAGCTCTTCTTAGCTGAGTACTTGAGTTTCTCAGAGAGGTGTCTCTGGTTTTTCTGGGCCCAAATTCCATTTCCACCTTTGGAATCACTGTTTCTCATCTCTGTGGAAAGCGATTTTTTTTTTTAAAAGATTTTATTTATTTGACAGAGAGAAACACAGCCAGAGAGGGAACACAAGCAGGGGGAGTGAGAGAGGGAGAAGCAGGCTTCCCGCCGAGCAGGGAGCCCGATGTGGGACTCGATCCCGGGTCTCGGGATCATGACCTGAGCCGAAGGCAGTCACCCAACCAACTGAGCCACCCAGGCGCCCCATGGAAAGCGATTTCTGCTGCACTTCACAGTTGCTTGACTTATGTTTACACAAATTCTCTGAGCAGAGGTCTCCTGGTAAATCTTCATGCAGACTTCTGGATCCTCCTCTTGAATAACTCTATTTTCTAGGATCTGCTCTGCAAATTCCAGTTACTTCCATAGCCTGAAACTCTTATCTCGGCCTCATCAGCTCAGAGGCATTCCTTCTCTACCAGTCCTTCAACTTGCTCTGCCAGGAAGTCTGAACATGCCACAGGGCAAAATACCAGGCTCTGCGTCTACCCTCTCTTCAGGTGGTTACCCCGAACTACCTGTTGCCCAATGCTTGAAAAATTTCGTTTCTTTTTAATGACTTGGTTACAGTGGGGAGGGGGCTGGGAAGGAGGAGGACAAATCATGGACAAACAAGGATGGGGATTTAATATCAAATCTTAGACTACTTTTCATCCTAGGACAGCTGCAGCTATGCATGATGATCAGTCAGATATTTAAAGGAGCAAATGCAAATTGAAAAGCAGCGGTGGTGAAGTGAGACACCTCACCAACAGTCCAACCCCCCGCCCCAAATCTTTAAGGCTTAGATGCGTGTTTACAAGCAAGCCGAGTAATGAGAACTTGGAGTAAGTTCATTGTGCTTGTGTCTGTCCAAGGAGGTTAGTCCATACACCTGTCCAGTCTGCAAGTGTGTTTTAGGACGTGATCCGACATGGTTCAGACAGACATGCGTTTAATTCCCAATGTAATCTCTTACAGTTGCAAGAACTTAAACAAGTTACTTATCGTCTGTGAATCTAAAATTGGGATGTTAGTAACTGTCTCCTAGTAGTGGTAAGAATTAAATAACTGGGCATTTACCCCAAAGATACAGATGTAGTGAAAAGAAGGGCCATATGTACCCCAATGCTCATAGCAGCAATGGCCACAATCGCCAAACTGTGGAAAGAGCCAAGGTGCCCATCAACAGATGAATGGGTAAAGAAGATGTGGTACATATATACAATGGAATACTACGCCTCCATCAGAAAGGATAAATATCCAACTTTTGTAGCAACATGGACTGGATTGGAAGAGATTATGCTGAGTGAAATAAACCAAGTAGATAAAGTCAAGTATCAAATGGTTTCACTTACTTGTGGTGCATAAGGGGTAATGTAGAGGACAGTAGGAGAAGGAAAGGAAATGGGAAGTAGGGTAATTCACGGAGAGAAATGAAAATGAGAGACTTTGGACACAGAAACAAACTGAGGGACTTGGAGGAAGGGGGTGGGGGTATGGGAGAGCCTGGTGGTGGGTACTGAGGGCACCTATTACATGGAGCACTGGGTGTGGGGCATGGGCAATGAATCTTGAAACACCAAAAAAATAAAATAAATAAATATATAATGAAAAAAATTAAATAAGATAATTTATTTTAGTTCCCTTAGCATTATTACTTGACAAGGGCAAATGCTCAAGAAAATGTTACCTAATAATTATATTAGTAATGCTTGTTAATAGTAATAAATAGCAACGTACAACAAAGTGAGAAATTCAATATTATTAACATCGCTTTATATAATCACGAGACTCGTCTCTTGTATAATTTTTTACTCTGCTTGATTCAATCCTAGTTAACTGAATATACAATTATACCATAAACTATCAAAAAAATTTTTGATACTATTTACACACCCAAAATGAAGTGGGGAAAAAAGCAATGAGTGTAATCACTGTGAACAATCAATATGAGCCATCCAGGAAAAGAAAGATTTTATCAAAATAATATATTTCAAAAATATTTTTCTACCATTTTGTCATTTTTTAAAAGTTTGCAGTGTTTGTTTTATCTGCTTTAATGAGATAATGCTTCAGCTTAAAGGATTCTCTCTAGCTCTCATATGGAAGCGCAGAAATGGAAGAAAAAATAAAAACATTTGGGATCCATTACTATGGCTATCAGTCCATTTGAAACTTTTCCAGCTGTCATGTTGTTATTCTAATAACTTCCTGTGCTTAGCCTCTTTCTTTACAAATCTCAATTCTAATTAAAGCAGAACTTTATCACTGAGAATTCCTGAATTACAAGGGAATGCTGAATTTTATCAGAAGAGGGAGACACTGAAGGTTGCATAAACAAGTGAAAAACCACATAACAGAATGTGCACGTTGTATTTTGAATAGGGATGAATATATATTTTGATGATCTCTTTTAAAATGTGATTTCTGTTTGGGTTTTATTGAGAATACACTTTGTGCTAAATAATAGTTAACTGGGACATGTTCTATATTTTTTGAGGATTAAATATTATGAAAAAGCCAACTGAAATCTGCTGTGGAAATGCTGTTACATATTAAATAAATAGAATAAATATTAGAACTCACAGGATTCATACAAACTTCTCTAGAGATCTATTTGGTCACAAAAGGGTCAGTCTGGAGATTTTACCAACATCAGGCTAATAGTGTACAAAAATGAGAGACTCTAGAAGTATGTCTACCAGAGATTTCTGGAAGTATGGTAGTTCCTCGGGCTTCAGTAATCTAATCTAAGTGTTAAAACTTTAAAATAAAATTATACTTTTTATTTATTTAGTTTTTTATTGTCTTGGTGCTCTCTTTGTAGACAAATCCTTTTCTTTTTTTTTTTTTTAAATCTCATTGACGGTGTTGTTTTATTTCAAGTAACATCTTTGTTTTTGTCCGAGATCCAATTCAGTAAGAAGCGATATCAAGGTTTCCGGAAAGTATGAACATATATCATGTAATAAGTCAGGATGGAATCTCATTGCTAGTTTTTATTTATGAGTTTGCTGAGAGAAGGACAAGCTGAAGTTTGACATCATCAAGAAGAACTGCAGATGCTTGATGCTGCCTTCATTGAATCGTAAATGTATTGTCCTACTAAATTACAGCAGCAATATTAATATTTCTTAACATTTGATCTCACATCGTGAAAGCACTCATTTTGGAAATTCTCAAAATAGAACACTTGCACCCAATCACTACGCTTTCTGATTCCAGAACTTCTTTCTCCCCCTCTCTGTTTATGTTTGATGTAGCCATTATTTCTTCTGATATACAGCATTTAGCATAGGGTTAATTACACAGTAAGTTCTTAGGAAATATGTGCTCATTGAGGCACTTCTTTTGATACAAATAGAAAGGCTTTGAGACAGATTTAATTAACTGATAGCAAACACCTATTACTCTTCAGGTCTCAACAACAAAAACAAATTGATTGCAGAGTTGTGTGTGCCAATGAAGAGATAAACACATAAGAGACTTACAGTGTGTGTGAAATGTACTTGGATATATAAACAAATACAAGGATACTTTGGTACCGCAGAGTAGGGATGCTGAATGCATCTTAGGGATGGGAAGGTTGATAAGGATGCTGAAGGAATGACATAAAAGAATGGTATAAGGCATGGTTATGTTGTAAATACAGATAAATGTGTTCTAAGAACAAGTTAGCTGGGTGTTATTTAGGATGCAAGGAGATACATGGGGGATATGAAACTAGCAAACTTCCCGTTACCTATTATTAGTGAGTTTCACTGATAAACACATACACAGATTATACTTAAAACAAAAAAGGAAATACAGAGACATGTTTATAAAGACCATCACTGGATGGTGGGACTGGGAGTGATTCTTATTTTGTCAACATTTTAGAGGGTCTCTACTTGTGAAAGTCCATACAGATTGCTTAAAAACTCAGGAGCAAGTGAGATAAATCAAGGTTAATCAGGGGCGCCTGGGTGGCTCAGTTGGTTAAGCGACTGCCTTCGGCTCAGGTCATGATCCCGGAGACCCGGGATCGAGCCCCACATCGGGCTCCCTGCTCTGTGGGAAGCCTGCTTCTCCCTCTCTCACTCCCCCTGCTTGTGTTCCCTCTCTGGCTGTGTTTCTCTCTGTCAAATAAATAAAATCTTTAAAAAAAAAATCAAGGTTAATCAGAATAGCAAAAGGTGCCGATTAAGTCGCAGAACTAAAGTGGTCAAGGGCGATAAAATAAAATAAAAAGAGAAAAGAAAACAGACTGAAGGGGTTCAGCACAGATGTCCCTGCTGCATGACTCCAACTACCAGACTTTCTGGAGAAGGGGAAACTATGGAGATGGTAAAAAGATCAGTGGTTGTTAAGCTTTGGGTTAAGGGAATAAATAAGCAGAGCACAGAGAACACTTAGGGCAGTGAAAATATTCCCTGCGACACCATAATGACGGATGTGATGGATTCATGTCATTACATGTTTGTCTAAACCCACACAGTGTACAACACCAGGAGTGAATGGTAATGTCAACTATGGGCTCCAGGTGACTACGATGGCTCAGTGTAGGTTCATTAACTGTAACAAATGTACTACTCTAGTGGGGGATGTTGATAACAGGAGAAATTATTCCCAGCTGGGGACAGGGGGTTCTAGGAAATCTCTGTACCTTACCCTCACTTTGGCTGTGTACCTAACACTGCTCTAAAAATAAATAAATAGGGACCCCTGGGTGGCTCAGTCAGTTAAGCATCTGCCTTCAGCTCAGGTCATGATCCCAGGACCCTGGGATCAAGTCCTACTCGGCGGGGAGCCTGCTTCTCCCTCTGCCTGCCCCTCCCCCTGCTTGTGCTCTCTCTCTCTCTCTCTCTGACAAATAAATAAATAAAATCTTAAAAAAATAAATAAAATAAACAAAATAAACATCCAAACAAAAACACACTATATAACACCTAGCCTAAGTGTAAACAAATATCTTCTCAAAAGAGCTTACTCGGTCTTCCTGAAGGCTTGTTCTCATATTTCATTTAAAAAGAGAAAAAGTTCCAATCTCATTCTGCTCTCATAGTAATTATGTCTTTCAAGTTGTCTTTGGAAATGAGAAGCCTTCCGAAAACCCTCAGATGACCAATGGCAAACCTGGATTTCAAGTTCGTAAATTCCCAGGTGGTTGGGAAATTGTTGAAAGATAGAGTAACTCTGGAGTTTCCGAATTAGACAATGTAGTTAATGAATAAATTGAATATTAGGCAAATATTATTATATCTCAGAGAAACTCCCTATTACTTAATCATGTCCAATATTCTTTCATGCATTTCTGCAAATAGGTGACCAATAGAAGCCACAAACACTTAATATCCATTCATGTATTTATTGTGATTCAACAAAAGTCTACTATGCTTGTTTGTTTTTAAGGGAAAAGGAAAAACCAACAGAGAAAAGAGTTAATATTAAAGGAAGGGATAAACACTAGAAGAAAATTTTTACAGAACTGAAATGACTGAATGTCTCTGTGAATATTAGTATGGATGGAACAGCAGAGATAAAGAACGATTTATGCCAGAGAAAGGTAAAGATAGTTCTCCACTAAAATGCAAAAACAAACAAACAAAGCCAAGAAAAAACGGGAAGTAAATATGCATATTTGCATGTTTTTATTAGGCTTATTGGTGTTTCCAAAAAACTACAACACAAAAGTCTACCATACAAAAACTTGATAAGGAATTAGCAGACACATGTGAACAAAGAGAACAGTATTTTGTCACAAGGTCAAAGGGGAGCTGAGAAGTCAGGTATAATTTTGTGATGATCAAATGACAACGTTTGGGGGGAAATAGGCACATGAGTCTTGTGGCCGAGTTTTGAATCTAACTTGAAACAAGTTAATTCTTCAAAATATCCTAATAAGGCCCTTAGATAAATAAACACATAATAAAGTCAGTGAAAACAAAAACTTCAAGGAAGTCTCGAGAGAGGAGGAAAAGTCCAAGCAACATCAATAGGTAAACAGGGACAGGAATAATGAAAAGAATGAAATAAAAAGAATAAGGCAAGAAGAAAGCCATTTTATACAACAGCAAATATTATTAAGAAATGGGAGGCATGGGGTGCCTAGGTGGCTTAGTTGGTTGAGCGACTGCCTTTGGCTCAGGTCATGATCTGGGAGACCTGGGATCGAGCTCCACATCGGGCTCCCTGCTCAGCGAGAAGCCTGCTTCTCCCTCTCTCGCTCCCCCTGCTTGTGTTCCTTCTCTGGTTGTGTTTCTCTCTGTCAAATAAACAAGTAAAATCTTAAAAAAAAAAAAAAAAAAGAAAGAAAGAAAGAAATGAGAGGCATAAGAGGTTTATCAGGTTATTTGAGTAAGAGGCTAGTTAGGGTTGGAATATATTATCTTGAAGTTATTGAAAATAATCTTGATAAATCTCAAGGCTGATCAACAAATGTCGAGCGACTATATTACATATATATTTCTGTCAAGTCCGCTTAAACTTCACATCAATCTTATATTGTAGGCACTGACAGTATTAACATTATCTGCATTTCATAGATGAAGAAACCTATAGCACAGAGAGTTAATGGTTATTTAATTTGCCAAAACTTTTTCTTTTTTTTAAAAGATTTTATTATTTATTTGACAGAGAGAGATCACAGGAAGGCAGAGAGGCAGGCAGAGAGAGAGGAGGAAGCAGGCTCCCTGTTGAGCAGAGAGCCCGATGGGGGCCTTGATCCCAGGACCCTGAGATCCCTGAGATCATGACCTGAGCTGAAGGCAGAGGCTTTAACCCACTGAGCCACCCAGGTGCCCCAAAACACTTTTTTAAAAGGTT
>PITA01029557.1:0-17717 GCA_004023965.1 Spilogale gracilis | reverse complement strand
TTTTTTTTTTTTTTTTTTTGAGTTACAAACTAAAGGTTATTAGTTCTCTAGTCTAAAACCATTTTAAGGACAAGATGAAATATGGTGGAATCATTAGAAAAGCTATCAAAACCTCTGCTCCTCTTCCCATTAAGCTTCAATTTGTATAAACTCAATACTTTCAGACACAACAGCTTTCTAAAGGCCATTAATAAAAGGAAGTCCTGATATGAGAATTGATGAACAATCTACTCCCTTGTCAAAAACTATATAGAAGTTTTTGGAAGCAATACCTTGATTGCTCCTGGAGCCTACCTGTCTACAGATGAAGGTTTGGAATTCCGTGGCTTCTTCACTTGGGCATACAAAGCATCCATCATATGTCCTTCTCCTGGGCTCTGGGGTCTGGCGTTGAGAGCCATGGAACCCTCATAGGAAGACATTCCCCCATACATCAACTCATCATTACAACCCAATGTCCGATGAAAATCTTGGATTTCAGCATAGTCACGCTCTCGAGCTTGTCGCTCTCTAAATTCGCGAGTTTTGGCTTGAATCCTGTAAAATTAGAACAAAGCTGAAACAACAGAAACGATGCCTTTTCTAAGAACTGCATATAGAAACATTCATCCAAAAATGTCGCAAAATACAGTTTATTCCATGCAGCTATAAGAAGACTGATGGCATAAACAATGTTATAGTCATTTTAGATTGTCAAGGTAATATCACGGATGCTCCAAAACAATAACTTTAGATAGCTTTGGTTCATGTCAATAAGATACAGTCATGACTTACATCTTAATTTAAATTGCCACTTATTAATTAGCTTTAGAAATTCACCAGGAACAGACAGTTTTAGGCATCCATCTGAGACTTACTCATGATTTTTTAAGGCAAGAAGTGATTTTTTTTAAAGTTATACACACACACACATACTATATATGTATAGATTTATGGGTGGGTACATAATGTATACTTCTTACTCATTATAAGTCTATCACACACATACAACATATTGTGAAGCCTAAACATGAATCTACACCATAATTCTCTTTTAATGGCAAAAGAAGATCTCTAATTTAGTTTAATGATGCCAGTTTTAATATTATGTGATGTACAGAACTGGCAAATCCTGAGACTAAAGACAAGAAGGCATGTATCCAATCAAATTCTGAAATAAAACTTATCTGTGTTATAACTAAGAAACAGATCTTAAATAACCATTTTTACTGAAGATTGCTTAAATACTTCCAAAGATTTTATTGAGCTACTTGGCAGAAAGGCCTTTCAACCTATAAAATATTAATATACTTCATATCCTAAGTTTATCTTAGCTACCTAAAAATAATTAAACCCTCAATTGAATTGTAATGATTTTGTTGGGAAAAGTATTTCCATTATGTACTTAAAAATTTAGCTGTGTACTTAAAAGTGATGTCTTATGAATATAAAACAATATATTAGACTGAGTTCAACATTTTATTGCAAAGTTCTTTGCTTTTTTCATATTTGAGGTAAACCACTGCTAGCATATAACATATAAGTATATACTGGAAAGGATACAGAAAAGATACAAAAGCCAGCTAAAAATAGTATAAAAAATTAAAAAGCAAAACAGAACTATGAGCCAATATTATTCATGAATACAGAAAGAGAAATCTTTAACAAAAATATTACCAAACAGAATTTAGCACCAGATAACAAGATTACGCATCATAACCAAATGATGTTTATTGCAGGAATTCAAAGCTGGTTCAATATTCAAAAATCAATCAACATTATCAACAAACTAGCAGATTAAAGAAGAAAAATCACATGATCATATTAATTGATGCAGAAAAACGCATCTGACAAGATTCAACACCCACCGTGGCAGAAGCTCCCACAAAAACTGGTAATAGAGCAGAACTAACTTCCTAAACTTGATAAAGAGCAAGTACAAAGACCTGTTAGTGACATCACACATCAAACATCATGGAGAAAGACTGAATCTTGAAATTAAGAAAAGGCTAGGGATGTCTGCTCCCCCAAAAGCCTGGAAAAAGAAATAGGTGGTGTACAGAACAGACTGGAAAAAAAGAAATATAACCATTCTTGTCTGTGGATGACATAATGATGTCATTGCAGGTCTACCTTCATAGAAAACCCCAAGGAATCTACAAAAGTCTCCTAGATCTAAAGATCAAGTTCAGCAAAGTAACAACAGACAGCATAAAGAAACCAAAAATCCATTGTATTTCTATATGCTGTCAATGACCATGGGTACTGAAACCAAGAATGCAACACCATTTACAAGCACTAAAAAATGGAAATAATATAGATACACAGATAAAAACTAAAGGTTTGCTTATAGATACATAAAAACATACAGAGATATCAATATAAAAAACATGTACAAGAACTATATGTTAAAAACTATACAATGCTGATGAAAAATCACAGATATTAAAAAAATGGAAAGATTTACAGTGATCATGAATCAAACACTCAATATAGTAAAGAAGTCGTTTCTCCCCAAGTTGATATCTAGGTTTAATATGATTCTTATAAAAATCCCAGGAAGATTCCTATAGATACAGACAAGATTATTTTTAAATTCATATGTAAAGGCAAAGGACAGAGTAGCTAAGCAATTGTAAAAAAGATAACAAACTGGGAAAAACTACCCTTCCTGATTCCAAGACTTCGAATGTTGCCATGATAATCAAGACTGTATGAAAGCTATGGAAGAGCAGACACACAGATCAACAGAACAGAAGAAAGAACCCAGAAACAGCCAAGTAAGGTTGTCTGATTTCTTTTAATTATGCAAAAGCAATTCAGTGAAATAAAGCATTCTTTTCAACAAATACTGCTGGGACTATTAACTGTCCCTAGCCAAAAACAAAAACAATACAAAACAAAGCACCCAGAATTTACACCTCATACCTTATATAAAATTAATCCAAAATGAATTAGGTTTGAATGTAAAAATGTAATACTATAATCCATTAGGAGAAAATCCTTAGGAGCTAACTCTTGGGGAATAATACCTAGAAATAATACCAAAAGCATCATCCATGAAGAAAAGGCATATAAACTGAACATTATCTAAACTAAAAGCATTTCCTCTCCGAAAGACTCTATTAAGAGAATGAAAAGATAAGTACAGACTGAGAGAAAATATTTGCAAACCATGTATCTGACAAAGAATTCATGTCCAGAATATGTAAAGAACACTTAAAACTCGACAAAGAAAAACAATCCAATTAGAAGAGCAAAAGACATGAAGTAATATTTCCTTGAAAAGCATATACTCTCCCTCTGATCTCCCCCCTTCATTTATCCCTTTCTTCTCATAATGTCCTCCATGCTATTCC
Organism: Spilogale gracilis; assembly: GCA_004023965.1. Classification (NCBI taxonomy): domain Eukaryota; kingdom Metazoa; phylum Chordata; class Mammalia; order Carnivora; family Mephitidae; genus Spilogale; species Spilogale gracilis. Next base: position 14,379 of record PITA01029557.1, on the reverse strand, counting down.
TTATGTTCCACATATAAATGAAACCATATGATAATTGTCTTTCTCTGCTTGACTTATCTCACTTAGCATAATTCCCTCCAGTTCTATCCATGTTGATGCAAATGGTGGGTATCCATCCTTTCTGACGGCTGAGTAATATTCCACTATGTATATGGGCCATATCTCCTTTATATATTTGTCTGTTGGCTCAGCTCCTTCCACAGTTTGGGTATTGTGGACATTGCTTCTGTGAACATTAGGGTGCATGTGTCCCTTCTTTTCACTACATCTGCATCTTTGGGGTAAACATCCAGTAGTGCAATTCCAGGGTTAGAGGGTAACTCTATTTTTTAACTTTTTGAGGAACCTCCAGAATGTTTTCCAAAGCGGCTGCACCAACTTGCATTCCTACCAACCATGAGAGACTACGGTCTATAGGAAACAAACTGAGGGTTTCAGAAGGGAGGGAGATGGGGGGATGGTTTGGTCCAGTGGTAGGTATTTAGGAGGGCACATATTGCATGGAGCACTGGGTGTTATATGCAAACAGAGAATCATGGAACACTACATCAAAAACTAAGGATGTACTGTATGGTGAATAACATAATAAAATTTAAAAATTTTTAAAGTATACACTGGTAACAAATAAGCATATGGAAGATGTTCTAAATCACCAGCCATTAGGGAAATGCAAATTAGAACTACAATGAGCTATTACTGCACACTTATTAGATCAATTAAAATAAAAAAGTGATAATATCAAATGCTCTCAAGGATATAAAGAAACTGCACCTGTCATACATTACTGTTGGAAACATAAAATGGTAGAACCACTGTGGAAAATAGTCTGGCACTTTCTCACAAAACTAGACGTATACTTGCTATACCACTCAGCAACTGCACTTCTGGACATTTATCCCAAAGAAAAAAAAGAACTTACGACCATGCAAAAGCCTATACGCAACTGTTCGAAGTCTCTTTGTTTCTATTCAGAAACTGGAGATAACCAAAATACGCAACAATAAGTGAACAGCCAAACAAACTAAAGTACATCTTTCTCACAGAGTACTACTCAGCAATCCAAATAAACAGACTATTGATACATACAGCAACTGGAATCGATCTCAGGGGCATTATGCTACGCGGGAAAAAAAAGGTCAATCTCAAAAGGTCACGTAATTTTGAAATAAGATTTCATTTATAGAGCGTTCTCAAAATGACAAGATTAAAGACAAGGTGAAGAGATCAGTGGTTGCTGGAATTTAGCAACAGTGGGAGCAGAGGTGGACGTAATTATAAAAGAGTAGCAAGAAGAGGTTTGCCAAGGAATAGTTCTGCTTCTTGACTGCAGTGGGGGTTACATGAAACATACATATGACCAGATGACACAGAATTATACACACACACATGGTAGCAATGCCAATTTCCTAGTTTTGATATTGCCCTATAGCCATGGACGTTTTAGCAGCTGGGGGAAACTGGATGAACTGTACACAAGATTTCCCTGTGCCAGCTTTGCAATTTCCTATAATCTGAAATTTTTTCAAAATAGGAAAAACTGGAAAACTGGAGCACCTGGGTGGCCGAGTCACTGAGCATGTGCCTTCGGCTCAGGTCATGGTCCCACAGTTGGAGTCCCGGGACCCAGCCCCGCATCGGGCTCCCTGCTTGGCAGGAGGCCTGCTTCTCCCTCTCTCACTTCCCCTGCTTGTGTTCCCTCTCTAGCTATGTTTCTCTCTGTCAAATAAAATCTTAAAAAAAAAAAAAAAAGCTGGAAAACTGTCACATAGCACTGCATGCAAAATGTGCATTTTTCTCCTTTGTTTTCTTCTTACATAGAGCCTATCATCATGAGGCCAGTCCTGTTTATCCAAGTTTTGAAACTGCCTGGTCAGTTTTTTCTAATTTCTTTTATTTCCCAGGTATAAAATGGAAGTACCTAAATTCACCTACCTTAGTGTTCTTCAACAGGGATCCAGTGACATTTGAGAAAGGGTAATTTGCTATTGTTGCAAAACTTCCTGCACAACTGGTCCCAGCCACATGTCACCAAGTAGTGTCCCCAGACATGTGGGCAAGCACAAAATGCTTCAGGTAATTCCCCAAACCTTCTGAGGACTTTATCGCCTCAGTTGAGAACCAATAATTGTCTTAATTCATAACAGACTATTAGGAAGCTGGCAATTTTTATCAGGAAGAGTCCTAGATTCTAATAAGTCCCACAAAGAGAATACCCATAAGAGAAACAGCAAGTCAAATTCTAATGTCAGATGTAGCTAAATTTATATTCGATTTCTGATTATGGTCTACTTATTCACTGAGGAGAGATTATGACCATCAAGAATGTTATTATAAAAGTTGATCACCACTAAATACTGGATATTCATGACTAAAAGTTCATATAAGTTCAGAGAGCATTTTATTCTATGCATTATACTTGTCTTTTTGGCTCTATATTCAGCCAGAAAAACTACATAAGAGAGAAATGACTTCTTTCTTCAACTCAATGGGATATTAATTTGAAGCTCAATTACGATCACTTATCTGACAATCCGCTTTACTGCTCTATGTGGTCACCATCAGAGAATCACCTAACACAGGGTGCCTAGGCATTCACAGAGGTCTTGAAGTTTGAGAACCTATAGAAATTTGAAGGGCAACAACAGGAATAAAGTCAAAATCCTCTGCATTTGGAGACCCCCTCCAAAAATCAAAGGGAATAATAGACTGGTTTATAAATGAGCCCTGTGGTACTTGAACCTCAGTTCACTAAAAGTGAAGAAAATCCAGCTTACTTATATTGTAAAATGCAGCTCTGTTCAGAAAAGAAGCTATCAGAAAAAAAAAAAAAAAAAAAAAAAGAATATGAACATTCTCTTCTCAAGGGAAGCATGAAACCTAAATAATCTCCCCAAACTTCTTGCACAATAATTCCAATACATTATTGATGGGTCCTGAAATGGAATGTTCTTTTGTTCCAAATTACATAGAAACTAATCTTCATTTTGGGAGTCAATCTCTAACAAGTCAATTGCTCAGAAGAAGTGCTTGGCAGCATGAGCAACTATTCATAAAGCCCAGCTCTCATCTGCTTTCTTTTACCCAAATTTATACACTACTACTAATTGCAAATAATCACTGAATCCAATAAACACGACAGTCACATCTATAGTGCTTCTAAAAGCATTAGTTTTTTCTAAGCTCTAATAACATAAGAACTTATATTTTTTATCGTTTATCCTGTCATCACTAATGAATTCATTCCCAAAGCCGTGAAAGCCGTTTGCGCCCCTCCTTCCCTCCCTGGTGGCTCACCCCCGTGCTGAAAACCTCAGAATGGAACTCCAGTGCACCTGTGGCCCTGAAGTGGGGCGAGACTGCCACAGGTGAATGAGTGTGGTTACTGGCTTGGACCAATATGCGTTTTAAAGTTCATTCTAGGAATTACTGCTAATGAGCTTGCTGCTGCAGGCCCTGAACAGCAGATTTAAAACAAACAAACAAACCAGTAATGCACTATGCTTTTTGTGAATTTTCATGACAATTCAGAGTCAAATTAACAAAAGTCACAAACGATTTTCTTTATTACATACTTTTATGCTTGTATGTCTTGTGGTAATCTAAGGTGAGAAAAGGAACCATGTTATATTTACATGTAATATATTTTCATTCTCTCAGAGAGATTTAATTAGAAAAAAATATTTGACTCAGGGGAGAAAACATTTTTGATGTCTTAATAAAAATAGTATAGTTTCTTTATAAAAGGACAGTGACTACACTGCAGTTCAGCCTTGAATAGTTCCAGATGGTCAATGCTATAAAAGGACACCCCCTCTATTCTTTTATTGTGACCCTGAGGTCACAAATTATCTCTAAGATGTAAGAGCCATTCGTTTGTCTAAACAGTCAGGTTGTTGTTTAGCATTATCCATCCAATTTATCTTGGCCCAAACCTCAGCAATGACAGAAGTAACTGATTAGCCCAAAATTTAGCCAAAAAAATGAATGTCTATTGCTTTAAGCATTTCAGACAGTTCTTCGTAGTTATAAACAAGAGAACTATTCTGAGGTCTAAATGATGGCAGACAGCTATAAGAACAGAGGCTGATGGGCAATGTGACCACCCACGGTTTCTTGACTCTTAAAATGTAAAAAAATAAATAAAATAAAATAAAATAAAATAAAGAAATGAAAACCTGAAAAACTTTGTAAGACTTTTAATAAGTGAAGAATTTATCATGTCAATTTGTTATGTACAAGCATAAATATCTACACCTTTTCCTTTTGTTAGGAAAAAAAAGTATTTTCCATGATGATAATGAACTTGTCTTGAACCTGCATAGACAACAATACACAAAATAATGTAATATACTAAATAAAGTAATAAGGTTAATTTCTTTCCTGCTGTCATTAAATTCATGCTAACAGTCTCTCTTCAGCTTGACATCAATTAATGATTTTAATTCTAGACTCTTGTCACAGTGTTCACCACCCTTTTCTCTAATTAAAATGGATGATGCGTGATGAAGATAAAACACATAAGACTTCTGTTCTTGTTCGTTAGGACTTCTGCTTTTACAAAAATGGCTTTTAGCACTAATTGCAGTAGAGTAAGATGAAAATAACTGTTTTATGGCTATGAAGTATGGTCTTTCTATAGCCAGAACAGGTATAGCATGAGGATCACTACTGAGTGACCCACTCCTCAGGACGGAAATAGATGGCGTACTTAAATTACTTGTAACCCAAATACTTGACTCCAAAGTCACAAAACTTTAATACATGGAACACCCCTGGTGCATTTTTCAGAACACTCTAAAAAACCAAAATTGACCTGTGGTATGTTAATTTAAAAAAGAAAAAAAGCTGTGATAATATATACTAATACTAGTTTACCAGAAAAAAATTACAATGAATTTTGGATTGCTACATATTAGAGAGTTGTTAAATATCTTCAAAACAGTGTTTAAGACCTTGCAATCAACTCTTTTGGGAGATATTTAACCCCTAACTTATCATACTGCCATCCAGAAGCCTCATTCTGGGAACAAAGTTCCTGGATCTTTTTCCCACAGTATTTCCTCTCTCTAAAAATCAGTACTAACAGACATTCAACAAATAAAACCTAAAGTTATGGCAGAATAAAATTTAAACTACAAGATAACTGGAAGGAATGGTTCAATGTAATAGCAGTTTGCATCAACTGAATGAATGCTGTATTTGCCCCTTGAAACAACTTAGCAAATGGTGGCCTTTGGAAATAGCGTGGCTCAACTCATCAATCCTTCAGCTCACCCTGCTACGAAAATCTAACTGCCAGCTCCCAACAGGCATGCTTCCAATTTGGCGTCCATGCCATACTCCCGAAAGAGGGAAAATATTCTACTACGTTTCTTATTTTGAAAACAGTCAGGGCACCTGGGTGGCTCAGTTGGTTAAGCAACTGCTTTCAGCTCAGGTCATGATCCTGGAGACCTGGGATCGAGTCCCACATCGAGCTCCCTGCTCAGCAGGAGGCCTGCTGTTCCCTCTCTCACTCCCTTGCCTGTGTTCCCTCTCTAGCTGTGTTACTCTCTGTCAAATAAATAAATAAAATCTTAAAAAAAAAAGACCAAAACAGTCAAAATTTGAAGTGAGATTTTGACCTCTCTGTAATACTGAGGTAAAAGTTGGTTGAGAAGAAAAAACTTCCATATTCTAAATGGGTCCTGAAAAAAACATTTTCATGAAGAGGATCAACTGTTTTGGAAAGCACATTTCCCATTCAAAGGAAGAAGGCAAGTGATAGAGATTAGAGAGCCACAGAGGAAACGTGCGATAGGTGGGGCAAAGTTAAACTTCATCCCTTATTGCTCAAGTGAGATGATATTTAAAATATAAAATGTTAAAAGTTGAAAAAGAAATCAAAGCATTCATAGAGATACTACTAATGATGGATATACCCACAATCTGTAAAGAATCTAAGGAGTTAGGGGGCACCTGGGTGGCTCAATCATTAGGCCTCTGCCTTCGGCTCAGGTCATGATCCCAGAGTCCCAGAATCGAGCCCTTCATTGGGCTCCCTGCTTGGCGGGAAGCCTGCTTCTCCCTCTCTCACTCCCCCTGCTTGTGTTCCCTCTCTCGCCATGTTTCTCTCTGTCAAATAAATAAATAAAATCTTAAAAAAAAAAAAAAAGCGCCTAAGGGGTTAGAAGATACCTCTTTCCTTCTGGTGAGCCCTTGTACCTTAATATGTGTTAGAATTTGTCCACTTTGCTAAATACATACATTCTTGGGAACTAGACCCCAAGTGACAATCTCTGGGGAGTATTCATTATTACCTCTGGCCTGTCAATCTATTCCCTTCCCAAAGCTCTGCAGTTATTTATTTTCACACTGATTATAGTGCTTTATATCTATTTTATAACATTAACTGGCTTAGATTTTTTTTCTCCCTCTTAACAAAAGGAAGAGATCCCTGAGAGAAGGTTCAATAACATAACACGAAATTTATACCATCATATTGTGGACTTAACTTATTGTGAAACAACAAAAACTTCTATTTTACACTGACTAACAGAATGCTAGAATAATATTTCACAAACCAAAATACACACAAACACACACACACACTTACATTCACACAGTCATACTCATTCACTCACATTATATTGACTTTCACGAGTATCAAAGCACCTCCAGTTATTTTCAACTCAAAGAGATGATGCAATGTCAAATAATCTAAAACAGCTCTCATCAAAATAAAATTGCCTTTTCTGACTCTAGTTACAGTCTATCAATAAAATTTATCAAACACACACACACACACACACACGGCTTAATTTGCCCAAATATTGGTCTTAGTAATGAACTTCCACATAGTTAATAGATTCCTTAAAATTTCTGTTCACCTGCAACAATAAATTTTTCTTAAAAAATGCCCGAAGGAACTAATCTCAGTGATTAGAGTTGACTATTCTGAAGGAGTCAAGGTCAGACAAAAATACGAAAAAATCTGCTACAGAATAGAAAAATATACACTAAAAAAATTAATTTTTAAAAGTCAAGCTTTGGGGGCACCTGGGTGGCTCAGTTGTTAAACGTCTGCCTTTGGCTCAGGTCGTGGTCCCGGGGTCCTATTTTTGAGCCCCACATTGGGCTCCCTGCTCAGCGGGAAACCTGCTTCTACCTCTCCCACTCCCCCTTTTGTGTTCCTTCCCTAGCTGTGTTTCTCTCTGTCAAATAAATAAATAAAATCTTTTGAAAAAAACAAAAACAAAGTCAAGCTTTGTTCAAATGACAGTATGTGCTGTAAATGCAAAGATCACCCAGGTTACCTGGGTTCTACTCTCAGAATTCAGAGAGCCTGAACACTAAGTTTCAAGCCAAAATGAGAGAAAATTTATTTTTTTTCAGATGCAGAGAGAATACATCTATTTTAAACACACCTATTAAACAAACTGTACCACTACGTTATGATATTTTAAAATGTTAATTTCTATGAAAACCAATAAGCATTTATCATCTTTTGGAAAGGATCTTACCAACTAAGAAACACCACAAAAAAGTTTTAATCAAAATTTCAAGTAATTACATAAAGCAGATATTGGTAACAATTGGTAAAACCAAAAAAAAGTAATGCCGTTGAATGGGAACCATGTACAGAAATGCCACGCAGAGTTGCAAATGAGGCACCAAGAAGGGGGAGTACTATTTGTGGTCACAAACATCTCAATGGCCTGGTATTGAAAACACAAAGCCTTTAAGAGTGATTATCACTTTGAATAATGGAACATTTCAAGCCATACACCACTTCCTTAGCAGATTTGTAAATGTCCTTCACATACTGCAAGAATTTCATAAGGCATTCATTTACCTTTCTCATGTCCCCACTAGAAGCATTCAGTCCCCTTGAAAGTACTTCCCAGTACATCTTACTACATAGGTAACAGGTAAGAATATCAGAATAGGTATCTGTTGCTGAGTAACTACAAAACATAAGCCAGTTAACATTGTGTCTAAATCTCATTTAACAGAACAAGTAACATATTTGACAGTTGGAGAACCCAGCCAGATACTGCAGCTAAGATTTCATCTTTCAGACCTCCTTCCTTCTTTCTGTCCTTCCTTCCCGTCCATCTATCGGTTCCTACACACTTGGCCTTGTTCCAGAAAGAGTTTAACATGGTTTTCTAAAAACGTATAAAAATGCAAAATAAGTCAAAATGAAAATAGACGTGGGGTACCTTGGTGGCTCAGTCAGTTAAGCGCCAATGCCAACAACTCTGGATTTCGGCTCCGGTCATGAGATCGAACCCCGAGTCGCAGGCTGAGGAGCCTGCTTGAGAGTCTCTCTCTCCCTCTCTCTACCCCTTCCCGGCTCATGCTCACACTCTCTCTAAAATAAGTGGATAAATCTTCTTTAGAAAAATGGAAATAGACTGAACTTTTTAAAGGTCCTTTTACAGTAGACCACGGTGCCAGCATGGGTAGGGTGGTATCTTGCCCGGCGAGTAAGCCACACTCTGCGCTCCACCCCTGCCCCCACCAACATAGCTTCTAATGAAGCCATCATAAGCAAGTTGTGGAAATACATATTTTATAGGAAATAAATTAAAAAGTATGTTAACGGTGGTATTAGGGCAGATAAATTTTTATTTTCCAGTTTTAAATTTATGTTTTTCTCTTTCAAATTTTCTATAGATATAGAATTAGAATACATTAGAATTAGACCTTAAAAATGTGTATGTTTTAGACAGGTGAGAAACGAGGGGAAAGACAGAATGAAAAATAAAGTTCAGGAATGAGTGTCATAGCTACACAAAACAGAAGTCATAATGTAGAGGCAGGTTGGAAACACTGGCTCTACACTTGCTCAGGATTCTATGAAACAATCAACCCAGAGTTCCACAGCCCATCACATGAGGGAGCTGGATATGGCTGACTCCGGAGCTAATGGCATTTGCTGGCCACCAGTAGTTCCCCAGTGAATGAATTCTGAGAGATGTTGCTATTTCACAGGAAACAAGTGAAGTGGAATGTTTTGTGAATAAATAAGTTAGGAAATGATGACTCTCTACTCATGCCTTGGTGACTTACAAGTTACCATAACCGAAGTGGGGTTTTGAGAATAAGGGAGTAAAGAAATATTCATAAATTGGTTTAACCAAGTGTTTCTCAAACATATTTGCATGCGGAACCCTTTTTTTGGCTGCTAACCAGTTTGGGAAACTCCCACACCACACTGCTTATATGTATCGACCTTTAGAGCCTCAGAAGAGATACCACTGGAGCAAACGCGCAAGAGAAAGTCAAATGTTACTTTGCATATTCGGTCAACATAATGGTAGCTAAGTGGGCCTGAACTGACGTAGATCATTTAATTAAATATGTTCTCTTTGGGGTTTGGAGCCCAATCCTTCTGTGTGGTGGAAAAGAGCCAACAGGGGCTTTGTCCTGAGGCATGCCTGAAAGACAAACCAGTAAGAGAAGTAAGCACTGAATTCATCCCTCAGCTCCAAATACCCATACTCTGCTTCGCTTCCCCACCTAGCCCAAAAGTGGTCAGTAGCATCTCTGAACGGTACCTCGGTTTGCAGCCTAGAGTCTGAAGTCAAATAGCACATCATAGAACCTTTACCCATCACAGCTAACTTTACCCTTGGCCTTCTCCCCATTTTCCCCGCTTCTCAGGAAGAGAGCCTAGGTGTGCAAGTTCGGGCTGTTGGCAGAGCATGACATTCATTTCTCCTAGAAGGACATCATTTATTCAAGACCCCACCTCCTAAGGATGACAGCAAGTGGAAGGAGATGGGGAGAAGTTAGCAAAGATGAAGTCAAATTAATCTCAGACCCATGCTCAGAAGAATCTAATTCACGTTCACTATCTAACACATTTTCAATTGTATTCATTGTCCTTTCATTGGTTCCATATTTATACCTTGAGTCATATTCAGGCTTCAGGGATGTCTATGGACAAAAACTATTTTTGTATATGGACATGTCATAATTTAATAATCAGGGATGTCAAGATTTTTATTTTTATATGAAATCAGCCTGTATCCCCCAATACAATTTGGGGAACTCAAATATAGATACAGTGGTAAACAATGTGAAAGGAGGTGTTTTGCTACTAATCTGCAGTGAAGCAAAAGCTATGATGAGAACATAAGCAGTGCTTTATTTTTATTTATTCCTCCACCCAAATTCTCCTCAAAGAAGTTGCATTTTTCCATCCTCAAACAAAGCATCACCAATGCCAACAGACAGAAAGAAAGGAGGACATACAAAAAGAAGGTCTGCCCTAGCCAAATAACAAACACTAAATGGACTCCCCTTGTGCAACTTGGTACATCTCATGATTCACTTGCTCTATTACAAGATCCATGAATTCAAATAAAACCTACTTGTAAAAACTGTTACTGAAATACAAAGTCAGAGTATAATAGTTTTCTTAAATTATGAAGCTAATTGATTTTTTTTAATGGACCATTCACTTGTTCCTTGACCCTAAAAGATTTTTATTCTAGGCCCCCTGTACATTGTAAATTCATTATGACCAACCTAGTTCCCAGAAGTATTGCATCATTAGAGGTACAGAGATGGAGATTAAAAGCAAAACTGAAAGTGAACTGTGCCTTAGGCAAATTAATAATACAAGTGAAACCATTATATAAAAATCATTGTTTGGCTGCAAAAACTTGACTATAACAAGTATCTTGGAAAACGCTGATAGAATTCTGCATCGAAACACAGTAATCATCTTAAATTGCAAGAAAAGAATACTGCAAATATGAATAACTGTATAACGTTTCTATCGTTCAGCTTTTTCTCTAGCAAGACACATTATTTGCCTGTGGATAAATCTGAGTACATAAGTTTAGCTGGTATACACTCTCTCCTATACTCTCTTAGGATAGAAGTTTATAGTACTGAGCAATTAAATGTCACGCTGTACACACTAAGGAATATTGTGCGCCGAAGCCTGACAACAGTGAGCTTATTAATAAGTTTGAGGATCTCAAAATTGGTGAGGATTAGAAAGGGTTCCAGAAAGCAAGAAAATGGAAGGATTGAAAAAAAATTAAAAAAAAAAAAAACAAAACTGGGGAAGAACCAGAAGAATAAACCCAGTCTTGCATCACAAATTAAAAGTCCCTATTTTTTCCACTTACGTATTTAATACCCTAAAAAGCTACAAACAGAGAATCAGAGTATCTGTCCTAGCCTCAGGCGTGGGAGAAAGATGAGTGGAAAAATATCCAAATAGTAATCTCTTCTAAAGAAAAGCATGGTAGAATATTCTTTCCAGTTCTTTCATTCATTAAGAGTAAGACTTGAAAGTGCCCGGACTCTAGAACTGTCAGCAAGAATCTGGAGTTGGAAGACTCTGGGCTCTAATCTTAGTTATGGACAATATTTAGTCTTTTAGCCTTAGTCAAGCCACCTTCATTCCCCGGATTATTCAAAATAGAACAGGCATTGTGTCTCTTGCTGTGGGGTTCTAAAACTGCAAAGAGGAGTTGGCTATGAGCTTGTAAACTCACAGAAATTCAAGGCAAGGAGGCGGCTTTCTCATCCCCTGGGAATAACAGCAAGAGAAATTCTAATCACTTAGAGAAATGGTTTTCAATTATCTGCCTAAAGTAACTTTTCAATCATTTCACTGGTCTTTGGGTTTTCATCATGAAATGACTCAATAGATAACAATCTTTCTGGAAGAAATGCAATCAAATTTAAGTGAAAAATTTCACACAATATGATAGGGAAATAAAAAGAGAAAAAAAGAAAGAAATGTCAGGTTTGAGAGGAAAACAACATAGCAAGAAAGCCTTCTTGATTCTTATTATAAATCAAAATATTTTAAATGAGATAGAAAAATTCAGTTTTATTGCCAAATAGTCTTAAAAATTGTCATAAAACATTATATACTCATAAATGAATGAAACTGTATCATAACTATTTCCTTGTGATTTTAGAAGTGATCATAAATTCAGTCTTAATGTTTATTTAATTCATCTAATATGCCCTACTATTTTTGAGGCAAAGATCTTAACTTAACCATTAGGCATTCACTTTAATGCCTCAAATAAATACACGTTTTTTTCCCCCTTGAATCTTCCTTTACATTGTATTTATCCCACAATAATCAGTGTTTGGACTGAGAAAAACTAAAAACCCATTGAGTATAAATTCTTCATATAAAAAAAAAAGAAAGAAAAAAGAGTAGAAAGGACAAAAAACTCTATCTGGTAAGATTTAGTCAAATGACTGAAGTCTACCTCTCCCGCTCCTGCTTCATTCGTATCCTCTCCTCTTCTGACGTAAGGGAGTCCTGTATTTTTATTTTACCCGTTTTCTCAATCTTGTCATCTTTTCGATGTTTGCCAAACCTGTTGGTAACAAAAAATTCTAACTTGTCAATATATACAAAATGAGTTTTCGTTCTTTTGTGACAAAGACATATTTACTCAATGAAATGCGACCTTCCTCAAAATGGGGGCCAAAAGTTCTCCAGTAATTCTTTGGTTTTTGCCCAATATGAATATTTTCAATCAGATTATTGGATTCATTTTTAATGAGAACTTTCCAGAGACAACCCTTTTGAAAATGGCCTCAATCCCCATTTTCCCTTGGGAGCAACAACAACAAAACCAATTTTGCAGTTCATCCTTACTGAACCAACAAATACTAAATTCAGCATAGGGGTCAATACTTCTAATGCTAGAGGCCAGAAATTCGCATTAGAATGGGTTGCTCTTATGACTAAAGAAGGATAATCCACAGTCATCTACTTAATAATCTCTTCATAAACAACTATTCTTCTTTTCACAGTCAGGTTTATTGGAAACATTCATCATAGTTTAAAAAGTGACAAACAAGACCATGTTTGCAAGGTTTAAAGTACAAAGGATAATTTACACCGCTCTAATACTCTGAGCTTATTAAACTGAAAGCTTTAAGACAGTCTCATCAAATGCTATTTCAAAATCTGATGAAAAGCAATTGCTGAATGTGGCATCTTTGCCTTCGAAAATTGTATCTGATCAGAAACAAACATGAGGAACCGGTCCACAAAAACTTTCACAGATGGCCACAGAGCTGGAGGCTCTCTGCGAAAACACTAATATTCCTTTCTGGCACCCAAAATATCTCAGGAGCCTAGATTTGCTATCAACTCCTTGTCCTGCTTTGTTGCTTTCCTCTAAAAGAGACTATGTTGCCTGGAATGCATGCACTACATACCCTCAAATAATACTCACTTTAGCGATTTAGTCGCCGATATTCCAAAAAAGAAATATTTATAGACAGTTACTCAACTAAGCTTTCATAAATATATAAACTATATCAAGTATTTCTTTCAGAGGACAAAGTAGGGATCTAGCTTATGTTGAACAATTAATTGCATTTAAAAGGAAAAGAGTAAAAAAAAAAAGGGTAGGCCAAAGCTGATATAAAAGAGAAAAAAGATTTTAATTAATGGCCTGGTTGGTAGCATAGGTCTTTCTTCTATCAACATAAATCTGATTCGAAATACTGGTTTATACATGAAGTGTACATGGGAATATCTTACACGTTTACTAAAGTAACACTGTTTGCAAAGGGATTTAGAAATAAAGAAGGGAGAGCACTCTTAATATGTTAAAATAGAAAAAAGCTAAAATACTACCACCACTCTTCCTTTAAAAATTATGTGTATTATTAGAGAGCATTCAAAACCACCTATAAAATTAACTTCTATAAAGCAAATCTATCCTTAAACTGTAATGGTATTTAGAAATTGGAAGATCACCACACTTGCAAAAAGGAAAAAAAGAAAAAGACGAAAAAAACCCTAAGAATTTGGGCCCAGAATCTGACCACTTGTCTCACAAGGGATAAAATATGCACTATGCTTTTAAAATAAATACAAAGCATTAAAAATAAAAACTTTCTCTTGCCTTTATTTTTGTCAATATAACAATTATACCTAAGAGTTAGGCATAATGACTGACTCTATAGAATGAATAAATAAAGAGTGAACATAAAAAACTGATACATCTCAGTAGGAGCCAACATCTAAAACATAATGATCATTCATTTGACAAAAAATTTATTAAGCATCTACAGGGGGTTCAGGGAAGAGGACAGAGCTGGACAAATTAATCTGTGAATCAGCAGCATGTAGTTGGGATTAAAAACGCCCACGAATTCCCATCCTGAAAATTCTGCACCACTGAGGCATCTGGAAGTACAAAATGTATTAAATTCCAAATTCAAGAAAAGCGTCAGTTCAAATCTTATACACGGTATTTACTTAGAAGAGGGCTTCCTAAAGGTAAATCATTTTAACCATTTAGTTTCCCAGTGAATAAATATCCCTCAAATGATACAATGTTGGCAGAATGACCTGTTTTGTCTTGCTTTTAAAGATGTGTGCTG
>PITA01029556.1:0-17721 GCA_004023965.1 Spilogale gracilis | reverse complement strand
TGTGTGTGCGTGCGTGTGCGTGTGTGCGTGCGTGTGAGTGCGTGCACGTGTGTGTGCGTGTGCATGTGTGCCTGCGTGTGTGTGCATGTGTGTGCGTGCACGTGTGTGTGTGCTGATGTCTGTGACTTCGTGTCTGTGTGTGACTTCATACACATATGAGTGAGTCATGTGTGTGAACTGTCTGTGGGGGGGCCGTCTGGCTGTGTTCAGGTGTGAGCTCTTGTCTATGTGTGTGTCCGTGTGAGCTCATGTCTGTAAGTGTGAGCCCACCTCCGTGTGTGAGAGTTCATGCATGTGTGTGAGTTCATGTGTGTGCGAGTGCTGTTGGCGAGTGTGAGCCCACACCTGTGTGGGGGTGACTTTGTCCGTCCGTCCCTGCATCTCAGCTCCCCGCTGTTCCCATGACAGCCGCCATGAAAGCAGAGAGACCGTCCCCAGCAGGTTCTCTAACTGAATGTGAGATGCATGAAAGACGACGGACAGTGGCAGGGGTGGCTAGTAACGGGCTGCAGCCTCTGTTTGGGGCAGGAGACACACACCGAGGTGTCCTGCTCCCAGAGCCCCCGTCAGCGCTGCTTGGGGACAAGATGAAGCTCCTGACTCCTCTGACACCTCCTGTCATATCTCGGGGCTCCTGGGGCTCTTTTCTCTGAAAAAATGATGAAACAATTCTCAGTCCGCCCTGGTAAGTGCATGTCCTCTTTATTGCATGGACTGGCACTTTCTACACAGTTTCAAACAGCAGTCCTCACCTGGCAAGACCCTTTGTGCTCTTCAAAAGTAGTGAGGGTTGGGACGCCTGGGGGGCTCAGAGGGTTAAAGCCTCCACTTTTGGCTCAGGTCATGATCTCAGGGTCCTGGGATCGAGCCCCACATCGGGCTCTCTGCTCAGCGGGGATCCTGCTTCCTCCTCTCTCTCTGCCTGCCTCTCTGCCTACTTGTGATCTCTCTCTCTGTCAAATAAATAAATAAAATCTTTTAAAAAAAGAAAAAAAGTAATGAGGGTCCCAGCAAGCTTTTCTTTATGCTGATTGATACCCTATCAGTATTTATCACATCAAAATTGAAAACTGAGAGGTCTTTAAAACGCTATTTTTTTATTTGAGAATAACAATAATGAAGCCATTACATAGTAAGAAAACATAAAATTTTGATTAACAGATTATATTTTTCAGAACTGAAAGGAGTCATGGGAAGCCCCTGAGGAAGACAGGGCTCGCAGCGACCCCCCTGCCTGGCCCCGTGCCCCCCGCAGCTGCCGGTGTCCTGACCGCCTCTCCACCACCTCCCTCCTGCACTGGAGAAATGCTCTGAGTAAGGACGCACAGGGAAGAGTCCAGTCTATGAATTTCCCCTTTTGACAGTTTCAGGTGTTGGGATGCAAGCCCCACAGACGCCCCAGGGCGTCTGGTCCGACACACACTTGCCTAGCCCAGCCTTGCTCCCCAGACCTCCCCGGCCCTGCTGTTCGTCCTCTGGGCGTCGCCTGCTCCTGCGTCCAGCCTCTGTGTCCAGCGGCTGCCATCAGCAGACTCGAGATCCTACAAAGCCAGCAAGGCTCCCATCCCGTTGGGGGGTCCGGCACCATGCGGCCCCGGCCAGAGCCCTGAGGGCGGTTCTGAAGGAAGGAAGGCGGGAAGGAGGTGGCACGTCCTCCAGGCCCGGCCACCTGGCTTCCGGCTGCAGGGCGCTGAGTCCCACTTTCCCCACGAGGAGTTCTCTCCTCAGTCTGAATCAGGGATTAATGGGCTGAAAGTGTCTACTTTCAAAAAGAAAGCCATTTTGTGCTCGGGAAGTGGGGAAACAGCAGCGGTAACTTCCCGAAGAGCCTCTGAGGACAGGCGCGCCCCTCCGCCAGGGCCCACGGGCGCAGAGCGCGGCGCTCACGGGGCTCCAGGGACCCGCAGGGGACCCGCCGCAGCCCGCCGTGCTGCAGCCCCAGCTGCTCTGTGCTCCAAGCCAAGGGCCCGGCTGATCCCCGAGGCTGTCTGCCAGCAAGGGCCGAGGTGCGGAAGCCAAACTAACTTCCCGAACTCCATTCCCTGCGGCCCTCCAGTGGCCCGCGCCCCCTCCTCCCTCCAGCGTGCCCCCGGCGCACCCCACACGCGGGCAGAGAGCGAGGGCACAGGCAGGCTACCTGTCACAGCGGCAGAGAGAAATCAGAAAAACTCTGGGCCTAAAACAGGAGGTTCCTAAATAAATGTGCGGATGTGGCAGGTGGCCCGATGCTTTCTGAGCGAGCAGGCTCCAGCCAGAGGGTTGGTAAGGCTTCCACGGAGGAGGGGGCAGGCTCAGCATGCTGGCACAGTGGGCCAAGGGCTTTCTGGACGGGGGCGTCATTGAGCACGAAGGGAAAGGTGAGCGTTTGGGGGGCACACTCGCCTGAGGGCGGGAGTAAGAATCCCGGGGAGGCGGCAGACGGGCTGCCTGAGGTTCCCAGCAAAGGCCACGTGTGGGGCCAGCCAGCTTCTCATGAGCACAGGAGCTGTGATGCTACCGTGATGGGGGCCAGTGCCGGCCCCACGAAGTCTGACAAGCGCGTTACTAAATTAAAACAGGTGCTGGTGTCGGGAGACCGCTGCTCTGGGCGTGAGGCCGGCCATGGTGTCCCCTGCACACTGGGACAGTCCCAATATGGGAGTAACCAAGATACGTTGGCAAGGAGACCCCTCGACGGGGCAGAAAGAAATTCCCAATCTCCAAGCACCAGCCAAGGAGCATTTTCCAAGCTACGTTCTTCATTCTTGTAGCTGAGATCTTATTTCACGTAACATCACAGAGAAATCGGGCGTCCGAGCCCCAGGGTCCGAGTCGGAGCAGACGCCTGTCTCGTCGAGCCAGCTCGCGGGTTCCGTGTTCGCACACAGACACACGCACGCAGGCACTTGAGGGAGCGAGGGGCTCCCTCGGCTGTTTTGTAGGCCGGGGTCCTGCACTTTTCCAGGGGGGTAGAGCAAATCTTCTGCTGCATTGATCAAGGAACGGCACTTTTGTCCCGGTCTTTATTCTTGTGCACGGTGCGTTCTGGCGCCGCTGTCCGTGACAGTCCCCTCGTCCCCCCGCTGACACGGAATCACTGTGAGGCAGCGTTAGCTTGAGACGCGGCAAAGAGGCTTAGCATACCTCGGCGGGCAGATGAAGTGCCTCGGCAGAGAGCCGGCCCACATGTGGCGGCCCCGTCCGACCTCGCTCCTGGCAACAGCTGGCTGTCGCTTCCATGCCCCTGCCTTCGGTTCCCGGTGGGGAGCCGCCTTCTTCATGGCTCGGGCTTGTGTCAGAGGCATGATTTTGTGTTCACATTACAGAAAGCCAAGCTCTGCGTTTTCCTGACTGATGGCGGGAGATAGAGGACTCTGTTCCCGGCCTGTGACGCCCGTATTCACAGCGGCCTGCGTGAGCCCCGGGCGCTGGCAGACAGCCGAGATGGTTGCCAGCATTGATCTTCACACTTCTGGGCGCCCAGGGGGCTCAGTGGGTTAAGCCTCTGCCTTCGGCTCAGGTCATGATCTCAGGGTCCTGGGATCGAGGCCCGCATCGGGCTCTCTGCTCATCAAGGAACCTGCTTCCTCCTCTCTCTCTGCCTGCCTCTCTGCCTACTTGTGATCTCTCTCTCTGTCAAATAAATAAATAAAATATTTTTTAAGAAAATCTTCACATTTCTGATCAGAGCACATTAGCTTTGGAAGTTTGAAAAAATTCAGAAAAAGTCAGAACTCTCAAGTATTATTTGCTGGTGGACTCCAACAGATAGACATGAAAGCATCAGAAAATATGCATATGAGCTCCAGGGGCGTGGTCAGGTGTTAAAAGGATTCAAAACCGTTCACTCAAAGTTAGCAGATTAGTACCACCAAAACATACGACCTCTGACAACACCCCCATGCTGGGAGAATGTCCTGGAAGAAATCTGGGGAACAAAACCTGCCCCCATGGAGGCACCCATTTCTACACTACACCCTTGCCAACGTAAGGCCGAAAATGTGCACTTGTTTTGTTTTTGGCTTTTTAAGGCAGAGTTAACTTTTTCTCTGTAACCCCAGTTGTGATCTCTGGAAACTAAGTTAGTGGCCACACTTCGGAGGAAAAACTCAGAGAATACCTATTTGACAAGAAGGAAGCTTCTCTGTAGACTTTTTTTCCAAACGGGCATCTCCGGTTTCTCGGATGGCTTTGCCCACCCATCGTTGGCCAGCAGCCATCATGAGAATGTGCACAGGCCAGCAGCCATCATGAGAATGTGCACAGGCACAGAAGGCTGTGGTGTCGGACACAATTCACCCCAAATACTGGGCCGTAAGGGCTGGGGTCTCAGTTGGTGAAGCATCTACCTTTGGTTCAGGTCACGATCTCAGGGTCATAGGATCGAGCCCTGCATCGGGGTCCCCGATAGCTGTTCCGAGTACTTGGCCTCCCGAGCACCCGCTGTGGCCCAGAGGTGTGTCGGGTCGCTTGCAGGGGACTGTCTGGGCAGACCTGGATGCACAGAAGCTGCAAAGGGAAGAGTCAGACCTAACAACAAATCGAACGTAAGGACAAAGCACCCTTTTTTAAAATTGAGTTATGATTGGCATATGGCCTTGTCATGGGCCCAGGCTGCAGCCCAGTGGCTCTGCGTGTGTCCATCCAGGAAGTGGTCACCACAGAAAGTCTGGGCAGTGCCTGTCTCCTCACACGACGACAAGATCCTCTTTCTCTTCTGAGAACATTAAAGACTTGCTCTCAGGGGCACCTGGGTGGCTCAGTTGGTTGGGTGACTGCCTTCGGCTCAGGTCATGATCCCAGAGACCTGGGATCGAGTCCCACATCGGGCTCCCTACTCTGCGGGAGGCCTGCTTCTCCCTCTCTCGCTCCCCCTGCTTGTGTTCCCTCTCTGGCCGTGTTTCTCTCTGTCAAATAAATAAAATATTAAAAAAAAAAAAAAAAGACTTGCTCTCAGCAACTTTCCAATATGCAATACAGTAACTGTAACTATAGTCATAACTTAATAGCACCTAACAGTAACTAAGATACATGTTTGCACTGTTACTTTTTATCTTTATAAGAATCTTTAAAAGTCGAGGTCTTCCTCAGAAGACCAAAGGCTATGTTTTCTGGAGTGTTGCCTGAATTACGAGACGTCGCCTGAGCCTTCGAAGCTCTCTGCCCGGTGAACGGGGACAGGTGCGTGCTTTGGGAGCCACGGGAAGCCCACGTCCAAGCACGACGGGCGACGGCACACACGCTCGCCAGTCTCAAGGTGAGCAGGAAAGCAGCTGCCGTCAAGAATTCTCTGTTCTGTTCTTTTGAACAAACTTGGATTTTGCGGACAGCCAGTGCCTCACAGAACGAAGCACATGTCCGGGAGGGAACACGCGCCCTCCTGTCGTGCTCCTGTGGTGTGCCCACTGCTCCGGGCACGCGGCTCCGGAGTGCAGAGTGGAGGCGAGCAGACATGGGACCTGGGGGCCATCGTGGCCCTGGGGAAGGAGCCGAACAGGGGTGCCCACGAAAGGCTCCCTGGGACCAGGAGAAGCTAAGGTGTTGGCGGCTAACTCTGAGCCCAACAAACCAACACGCGAGCAAGAACCTGGCGGGAGCTCTCGTTGGGGAATTTTTCTAAGTAGTTTTTGAAAAGAAGACGACTTTGCGAAGCAGCATCCCGTCTGTGGTTAGCCAAGTGGTCGGTTTTCTTCCCTCTGCTCAGGAACCACTCCTGCCCCGCCCGCTCGTCGCACTGGGGGCAGAGCATGGGGAGACAGTGGTCTCAGGGCTGCACCTAGCCTTATGTGACGGGGCCCCCCGAGGCCTCTGCCACGCACCTTATTCTTGTCCCCAGGAAGACAGGCACCACATAGGATGGTACTCGGTCCCCCCGCCAGGCTCTGCTCCTGCTGCCGGGCTGCCCTGTGTCCCCCAGCCGCTGTCCTCAAGCTCTTCTCTTCTCTGGGACCATCGGGAACCAGAGGGCGTGAGTGAAGTGGTTTTGGTCCCCGAAGCCAGGTGCCCGGCCCACACGTCTGGTTGCCCAGCTCTCCCTGGGGCCCAAAGCTCCATTTCTCAGGACACCTCACAACAGAGCGCCCGCAAAGGCATGCGATCGCTTTCACGTGAAAGATGATGGTGAGCGGCGCGACCCCCTGGAGAGTGGTGTCCGGAGCCCTCGGGGTGTCCACGGGAAGAAAGTCATCCTGAAACACCGCCGCCAAAGAATGAGGTCTCCTCTGATGTGCAGACCGACTCGTGGGAACTAAAACAGTTTCAGCTGCAGACCGTACGGAGGCGCTCCCGCAGCTCTCGTAACGACCCACTGAGACCACAGGGAGGACGTGTGAGCACACGCTCGCACACACAGGCACCCAGAGTCTACACTGACCTTCGAAGGCACGGAGGAGACCCTCAGGCCACGCAGAGTGGAAGAGCACACGCAGAAGGGGCTGCCCTGTGTGGACACAGAGGAAACGCCAGCAAACAGTGCGGCGCACCCCCCTTCCCCTCTGGGTCTCCTGCCATTTGCAAATGTGCCTCTGAAGAAGAAGGCTGTGCAATGTTAAGAAAGGATAAAGGCCAGGAAGCACACAGGGCTGGGAGCCAACTGAAAGCAAGCCCGGGGGGGGACGCAGAGCCTCCCCGTATCGGAGTAACTCCCTCGTTGGGTTTTCTGTTCGTGAGCCAAGATAAGCCGCTGAGCCGGTCTCACGGGGCTTTGGCCACGACGTTCCCGTGGAGACCTTCCCACTGCCGTCACCATGCCGCTGACGTGCTGCTAAGTGTAGGCCTGGGGCCAAGGGCAGCCCGCAGACGGGGGCGGGGGAGGCTGCAGAGGGCCGAGGACCCTGAGCAGGGCTCCCTCCCCAAGGGGGTCAGATGTCAGAAGGCCCTCGTGGATGTGTTCAGGTGGCCTCTACGGCCTCCTCGTTGCCAGCGGGTAGCTCTGCTCTCACCGCCTGGGCTCCGTGTGTGTCTCTACACCAAGACGGCACACGGTGGGGAGAGCCACCGACAGACACCATATGGAAGAGACGGGAAACAAAGAAACTCCATGAAGCAGTCCAACGACCCAAATGTGACCTTAGGGTCATGTGTGCAAGGACAGAGGGAAAGCCCACCCAGGCTCTCCCATCTTCCCAGCGTGACTCAGAGTCCCCTTCCCAGGGACCCGCCATCCCAGAGCACCAAGTGCAAACAGGCAGCTGGACCGTTTGGAGGGACACGTCTCTGCCCACAGTCCCCATCAGACGCAGTCGCCACAAGGTCTCCCAAGAGGAAAGACCCTGCGCGCAGCCTGTCCCCAGTCTAGAGGGGAGAAGGAGGAGGCCATCGCGAGGGAGGCCCCGGAGCTTCTCCGGCATCAAAGGAAGACACTGCTCTAACTTTTGACAAGGAGCTTCCGATGGGGAAGGTACTCAGGTCCTTGTGACATCAGCCTGAACGTGGGGTTAAATGTTCCCACACGGCGGCAAGCCAGTATTTCTAAAGAGCTTCTCACCGAGTCCTTGCCCTCAATCGCCTGGGGATTTCTACAGACAAAGCACAAGTGTGTGGGTGTCCCCCAGATATCGGGGCTGCTCCAAACATGTGCTTCTGCACAGATGAGGTGGGAAAAAATTTAGTCCAAATAAGTTAAATAATTGCTTTCTTGATCAGATGCTTATCAATGAGATGTGTTCAAATCAGTTTTCAGATTGAATTGTTTCATTTCAGCCTGGAAGTGGCCAAGCCAAAGCGAAATCTGACTACGTTTTGACAAGAGAGATGCAGAAACACGAGACATTTCTGAAGAAGCCGGCAGGTTCCACACGCACCGTGAAGGGGGGCTGGGGGCAGGCTCAGTGCCAGGGAGGGGGGACCCGGGGAACCACGGAACACCGGCATGTCCACCATACACGCAGTCGATGAGAGCGAGGGGAGGAGGCCGAGGGCGGGGCGTCTGGGGTCCAGACGCCCGTTGTTCTGCTCCCCGTGCCTCTCCCGGACACTGCTCTTAGGCCCCCATGACAGCAGTTCATGACAGAAATCATCCCAAAATACGCAATACGCTCCTCCGACTGGCACTAAGGCGGCAGAATCCCACCTTTTGCCCTGCTCTGAGCTCGCCCCAGGGAACCGCTGTGACCACCCGGCGCCTTCGGAGGCCGCCCCGTGGCAGCTGTGTGCCCGCCCCTCCGCCCCTCCCCGCCACCTCCGCGTCCCACGGTCACGGACCTCCCGTCACTGTCCGCTCACGACCACACGTGGAAATAAGCAAGACCATGGAACAAACCGCGTGCGCCCAGGAGCGTGACTGCCTGTGTCACTTTAGCTCTTCGTCCACGGAGGACGCGCCGCTATCTTTGCACGTGCACCATCGCATGCTTGTCCCAAGCTGCTGGAGACCCGGGAGGCTGAGCTGCGGGGGCAGCGGGGCCTGGGGCAGGCAGGCCGAGATGCGGAGGCTCAGGGAGTGGCGGAGCGCAACCCAGGAGGAAGGCGCCCATCTGGAAGGAGCGATGATGTGGTTTGTGTACAGCCCCTCCCGCCGGGAACCTGCCTACCCGGCGCCAGCAGGGCCTCCGTGGAGGGACCGTGACTCTGGTCTGGCAATGCCCGCGCCCCCACGGCGGGTGGAGCCTTCCGGGCAACTCTGACCGGCGGCGTCTGACCACCCCTTCCTGCTTAACCTTTTCCACGACCAGCAGTGAGAGCGGCATCTGCCCATCAGACCCCGGAGGGAGGTCAAGGTTCAGAGAGAGCCCTGCAAGGAGACAGAGCATCGGTCACACATGAGGACGCATGTGGACCCAGAGCTCCGGGGGACAGAAGACACCGCAGACCCGAGGGGCTCCTCTGTGCGCAGGGCGGGAAGCAGACACGCCTGCGGGCACACTCAGGTGTGATGGGAGCTGCGCCAGCACGAACACAGTGCCGTGCCCGGCCCGTAGGGCCCTGCTCCGCGCCAGCCCGGCCCCCCACCTCTGCCTTGCCCGCGGCCCGGACGCCGGAGAGCCAGGTGCCGGGATGGCCGGCAGCACCGGGACCGCCGGGGGCAGGCAGGAGCCACCCTGGCACGGAAACTGTCAGAAAGGCGGTGAGAGAGAAGCATGGCCTGTGTCCGGGGTGAGGACGGGAGGTGCGGGGCTCCGGGGGCGGCAGAGCCGGCAGAGCCAGGGACGCACCAGGCCCACGGGAGCCGCAGCGGCAGGCCTGACGCCCCTGCCCCGCGGCCCTGACCTCTTTCTCCACGCACATGCTTCACCTGTGGCCACGACCCACGGACTGACTCATCCACTCTGTGTCTGATGCAGGGTCGTCCCGAGGGGACTTTCCATAACTCACAGCCTGAGAAAGGAAAATGATCATCAAACTTGTGCTTTCATCAGCGTATTCAATCTGGAGTTAAGCTACTGGAAGTTGTTGGTTTTGTGAGACCTGGCCACGAATGGTCTCTTTCTAGAGCAGTCATGCTATGGGTTCCAGAACATTCCTGTGGCTGGAAGCAGCCATTCTTGCCGTGGTGGCCGCGTGGCCGCGTGGCCGCTCCCAGCACACCCCTCTTCGGAAGACTCGCCTCTCCTATCGCTGAGAGCAGGTGACTCTGTTTATTCTGGGAACATTTTTACCCCAATAATCTGCCCTTGGTGAACCCTGAACACACTCACATAAGTTCAAACACCACTTCTAGTTCAAAAAGGGGTCTGTGGCGAATTTGAGAAATGGGCCGTTAGTTTCCGGTCTACTGTAACCGTTTTTAGTAGGTTGTAAAGTACAGAGCAATGGGACCAGAAAAGTCTAGATTAAAATGAGGAAATGCAGGTTCCTTTCATTGACATCCCCTCACTTTCATTGCCAAATAAAAGAAAAAACCCTTCATGTCTCTCTGTCCCCGTGCGACATTCCAGGACAAATAAGGACTCAGAGCAGAGAACCCGTGGCGTTGGGGAATCCCTTCGCGTCCCTGGGCGCCTCCCCGGAACATGGGAAGAACCACGCCCCTTTCCCGCGTGCCGAGAACCACAGGAGACCAGAGAAAACCTTGGCCAACAGTGAAACGCTATGCAAAATCCACCCGTTACAATTAAAGGTGGATCTCGTCCCCAGAGACGGCGACAATCGCCCCACAGACATGCCCCCTGACTGCCCTGCTGGGAGGGGCATGTGTGCAAGTGTGCGCCCACATGCACGTGAGTTTGTGCATCCACCGGCCTCCTGTATGCGTGTGCGCGTCCGTCTGTGTCTCCGTGAGGATGTGTGCTGTCCTCGCACTTGGGTCCCCCCAGGCGGCTGGAGAGGGGTCTGACGGGTCCTTCCCGCCGCGTGGCCTCGGCCCATCTTGTGCAACTCGGGGCGTGTGTCTGACCTCGGTTTGCACACTCCGGCCGCGAGGGGACTCCAGGAGCTCCATGCTGGGGAGGGCCGGTGCGGTGCCGCCAACCGTGTGCTCGGTGTGACAGCACTGGGAAGCCTGGTTTCTCCTCCGCGAGCTACTACCGCGCTCAGACAGCAGGATGACACGGCCCACGACATTCCACAAAGTCACTGAAAGAACACATAACAAACGGTTGTGTTGGCGAATCATTCATTTCCTTCATTTTCTTCTACCTCTCAGAGTTTCCTCGTTCTCGCACAAGAATCACCGAGGCACAGGGCCCTAACGGGGCATCTGAGCCGGGCCTGGGGCGCAGGGGCCTGCCAATCCCAGGGGACAGACGCCCCCGGTGTGCATCGGGGGGAGTGAGCACATCTGCTCTTCAGGACGGTGCACGGCGGGGTGGGGGGCGCGTCCTCACCCTGGGCAGGAAGGAGAAAGCAGGCTCTGGGAGGCGGGCGCCTTGTGGCCCCAGCTCCTCTCTGGGGACCTGTCCAGCGTGGAACAGAGGATTCCTGTTATCATTTTATACAACCTGAGCTGTGGCATGCACCCTGCGGCTTTGTGCTGAGACGTGAGGCTGGGGGTCCTCACTCAGCCCTCTTCCCGCTTTAACCCCCTGGGGCCCTGGGACAGCGGCTCTCGGCCTGTGAGCCCGGGCTGCAGGTGAGGCGAGCCACCAGGCAACGTCAGGCCTGAGCCCCCATGGGTACAGCTTGCCGGCCAGGCACCGCGCTCTCCAGGGACAGACGCCGATCCGGGGCCCTGTGGGCCCCACACGTTAGTGGGGGTCACCTGGATGACACAGGCAGTCACAGGTAAAGGGGACACACATGGGCAGCCTGGGGCTCGCCCCTCCGTGCCCTGCCTGCTTGTCCCCAGGACGGTGAGCAAGCACAGGGCCCAGAACCCTACCGCCGTCGTGACAGCAGCCCCCACGCACCTGTCCTTAGCCCTCGGGGACCAGCCGTGGACACAGGACCACGCTCGAAGCAAGCGTGAGCATGTCCTCGGCATTCCCCCCGCCCCCTCTTCCCTCCTGGAAGCCAGGCCGCACCTGAAGGAAGACAAGAGGCCCCCGGAATCCTTCCTGGGACTAAAGTCTCTGGAGAAAGTCCAGGGTGGGGGAGTCACTGGTCCTCACAGACACCGAGGCTGCGCACCTGCCTCCACAGCGACCCGAGCATTTTCACCCCACCCCTACTCGTCCGAGTAGTGTGGAACACCCCAGTGTCGATTAGATGCAGAGAGCGCGGAGACTTCTTCACCCCGGGAATCACATCCAGAACGAACAGCTCAGAGAGCTGAACTTGCCTTTGGTTCAATCGAGCATTTAGTGAGCACCTGCTGTGTGCAGTCACTGTGCTGGGCATGCAAAGAGTAAAAGCCAGGAGCACACCCTCCAGTGCGTGAAATGGGGAGAACACGCCCCTGGGCCCAGGGGCCCCTCACACCGACCCAGCCCCCGACCTTGGTGTGAGCCCATCAGTGCAGGAGATGCAGAGGCTTCGAGGAGGACTGAACATCTTAGGGGGTGCGGTTTCAGAGGCCAGCCTTTCCCACCTGGTGGAAATGCCAGGTGGGGGCCCGGGTCGGGGGTGTCTGCCAGGCTTCCCTGAAAGCGGGGGCTGCAGGGTGAGGCACGAGGGCGTAAAGCTTCAGCAGACCCGGGCCCCGCAGACTCCGGGTTGCGGAGGGCAGTCGGTTAATAAGGCACAGCACGGGTTGAACACATAATATCATGACCCACGCTGGGGGGGGAGGGACACTGAGTACCTCACGCTCTCCTGGTCCCGCATCTGAAGGATTTCAGGAGATAATCAGGGAAAATAAAAACAGAATGGACGGTTAAGAAAGCAAATTGGAGGGTTTAGAAAAATTTAATTATTCTAATGAGATGCCTCTTTGAGAGTTCTTTTCTTCATCAGGCCCAAACCTGACTATTAATTAAGTTATTCCACTAAAAAGGAGAAAAGAAATCACCGATGACTTTTTTTTTAAGTGCCACTTTGTGACCTTTAGTCCCTTCACCCCTGCTTCGGGTGCAGGGGCAGAAACCTGCAATTACCAGCCCTTTATTGCCTCCACAGTAGTAATTGCCCTGGAGAGCCCTAAGGGAGCAGGAATAAACACCCCTTCTCTCCCTCCCGCCTCCCACTGCCACCGGCCGCCTTGGCCAGGCAGGCCTCACCCAGGCTCGCAGACGCCCCTCGGCACCCAGGGCCTGGAAGCCCAGGAAGAAAGACAAACCCACAGGCTGGGCCGAGATTAGATTATCAACGATCCTGAAACTGTCTACAACTTCAAAGTCCTGGGGGCCGCGGTTGATCTGTCTCCTGTGGGGAGTCCCGCGATTATCTCAGTGTCAGCAGCCGCAGAGCACTTCCTGTGCAAGGGAAACCTGCCATCCTGGATCCCATGCTGACGGTCTGCTTCCCCAGCACCCTCGAGGCTGTGCGCTCCTCATCCAGGACGTGAGGACACGCCCCCGCCCCCCAAAGCTCCAGTCTCCCCGGGGCCAGGAGCCCACTGAGCCTGCGGACCGTGATCCCTGCATGGCCCAGACAGCTGCCCCTACTAGGGCACAGCCGCCCCTGCAGATACAGGAACACAGGCAAGGAAAACACAAGTTTGGAAGCAAAACCTTAGCGGCTGACATCACTTCCTGATTAGACCTCAGGGCTTTTCTGTGGGTTTTGCTTAGTTTGGGATTTTTCCAGTGGGATTAAGGAGACTTTATCTGACCCACAGTACCTTAGAACTAGCCAGCACAATGGAAAATTAGTGTAATGTTTATCGATATAGAGAAAAGTCCTCTGGCTAAAAGGATACAAAATAAAGAACAATTAAATTCTCCTGCAGTCACAGGACTAGTTAATGAGCAACTCCCAGGTTGTGCGCCCGTTTGCCAGAATACAGTTCCCGCCGCTGCTCTCCGGGGGCCTGTCCGGGCCGCTCGCTCCCTCCCCTGCCAGCCCGCCTCCTCCCGCGCGCCCACCGTTCCGGCCCGTGTGCGGAGCTGGGACCCCGCCCCACTGCCGTGGCCACAGACGGACCCACGGAAAACCAGGGCAGTGCCTCGGCGTCCCCGAGGGCCAGCATCTCCATGGACACGTCCCCCGTGAGAGAACAGCCCGCTCTCACTTGTCCGGACCCTCATTTTAATTATCACCAACTTGAATTTCCAAATTATTGGTTTTTAATAGCATGGCCTCCGGGACGAGGTGATGTATGTGTTTTCACTTCATCGTGTATCCGTCTCCAACTTGTAAATTCACAGTGTGTTTCAGGGTTGAGAAGGCATCGGTCGGTATTCCTGTAAGATCATGTATAAACCAGCATTCAGAGGCAATCATATTTTCATCCTCCTTTTACGTATTTTTACATTTTGACATCACATAGTTCTTACCACTCTAATCTAGTTTTTCCTTGAAGCTTACTTAATCACCCAGCTGTAGGCGTCCTCAGAAGCTGTAGGGGAAGGGAAAAGTCTACCCTGCGGTCTGTGTATGGAAGGGGCAGGTGCAGCCTGGCACGGCCCCGGGGCATCCTCCTATAGCCTCCTCGGGGACCACCATGAGCTGCCAGTCCACGGGGGCTTGCTCGGCGGGAATGCATCTCCGCGGGGACCCAACAGGTCGGGCACATAATCGCCATGTTACACTTGGAGCCCGGAGGTCAAAACACCGTCCAAGACCTCAGGCAAGTGGCGACAGAGCCCGGGCCCCAGACCTGCCTGCACTACGCCCCCCAGCACGTCCGGGCACCATCGGCTTCCAGTTTCTTGCTGGAAGATCTCACGCTCCCCGGCCCATCCCGTTTCAGCACCCAGACTGAACCCAGCCACGTTTATTCACTTCACTTCTTCTCTTAGGTCCTGTTGCAGCCGTTGATGGCGGTGTGGGGGTGGGAGGACAGAAGCTAGAACCCAGGTGTTCGGTAAAACGAGGAAAGAGCCCCCCAGACAGTCCTCCCAGTACCGGGATGGCGGGCGGTGTGGGCAACCCAGGGAGGCCGCTCGGTGCCGCAGGTTTTGAATCGAGCACCACCTCCGCCCGGAAACAGGCACGGTCACCTGTGGCTCAGTGAAGGAACCAGACTTCGCCGGGAGGAAAGGGACCTAGCTCAGCCCTCGAGCTCCGTGTGCATGGGGCTCCGCATCTGCATGGCTCAAATGATGCTGGCAGACATCGCCCCAAACGATGTTGTCTCTCCTTAAAATATCCGCAACCTGAGTGTTTGGAAGGGCCGAGCACCTCGGAGGAGATCAAGGAATAAGCACGTGCTCTGGGATCCCAGCCGCGGGATGACGATGCGATGGCTCCCGACTGGCACCTTGTTGTCATTTTAAGAAAAAATATCCAAGTAGATGGATTTCCCTTTCCACTTTAAAAATAACAATACCATGGCATAAAGACTACATCCTTGTTTTCTAAACGGACACCGTGAGTGTCCTGACCTCGTGGGAAGCCACTGGGGGTCTTCCCAATCCAAACCACTTAAAAACACTCTGAAAACAGAAGCCGGTCCTCCCTACGCACTGGGGTTCTCCGCTAACTCCCGGGGGGCCCGGCCAGTCCTCCCTTCGCATTGGGGTTCTCCGCTAACTCCCGGGGGCCCGGCCGGTCCTCCCTACGCACTGGGGTTCTCCGCTAACTCCCGGGGGGCCCGGCCGGGGAGGCGTGCCGCGTCAGGAGAGGGCTCACTTTTATGTGTGTGCTTCTGTGAGATAAAATGAAATGATACGTAATCTTGAATTATGCCAAGATGCACGGTGCTGTGATTTCCTGGAAAATGTGGAGCTGATCTGTTATTCATTCAGGAATTAACTAGAGCATCAATTGTCGGATTAAACTCCTTTAAAATGCTCGGTGTCCTTTCGTTGGTGCTGACGCTCTCGGCACACTGTGTCCTCCGTGTGCTGGAAGCCGGCAAGAGGAGAAGGCTTCTCACGTGCCAAACGGAAAGCGAAAACAAAAGTACCCTTTGTGGCCGCCGTTAGGCCGACACTTGGGGACTTGCCGCAGGGGCTCGGACACGGAGAGTGCCGACGTGGACCCCGCCCCGTGCGTGTCCGACAGGCCATGCCGCCCGCCAGCAGCTGGCATCCCCGGGGGTCGCGCTCTTGTCCCCGCCACGTGCTCGTCCCCAGGGTCCCCCGACACCCCAGCTGGGCGCTGTGCTTGCTTCGCTGGCCCGGTCCCTTTGCACACCCCTAAACTCCAGCCGTAGACCCACTCCCCTGACGAGCTTCGCTGGCCCTCAGACTCGAGCTTTGTTGACGCTTAGATTCGCAGCAGCACATCTTAGCCCCAAACTTCCCGACATACCTCGTCTAGGAAATGGACCGTGCTGCCTCCTTCTGGCGAGGGTGCACGGCATGCTGCCCGCACGGGCACCGTCTACAGCTCGGAGCGTCCGCGCCTCCCCAGCTCCATAGGTTTCTTCTCTCAGCCCGTGCCCGGTTTGGCGGTGGGAACTCAGTGCCCAGGCCGGGCCCTCAGGGGGGGGAGGGGTAGGACCCGACCAGCTACCTGGACGGACGACGAGGCAGAGAGCTCCATTCCACGGCTTTGGACAACCTGGAAAACCATGAACACAAATTGCAACCTAAAAAGCACATGTTTGACTTGTTCTATGCACCTGACGGATCCCTGAGCTCCACCCCCAAAACTAAGACTGCACTGCATGTCAACTAAACTGAATTTAAATAGATGTTTTCGAAAATGTTTGAAGCAACTGGAAACATTTCAGATTTCTGTACATTGACTGCTCTCCCCACATATCTGCTTTACTATTTTCAAAACTTTCTGGTATTTACTGTGTTTCATGTGGATGTTTTCAAATCTTTTCTTCCAAGATTTTTTGGAAGATGTTTTCTTCCAACACTTGTGAGCCTTTCAAGGGGAACCTGGCTGCTCTCCCCACTTGTGTGGGTGTCTTGCCATGAAATTCCCTTTTTCATTCAAATCTCCCCAGGGCGAATCTCAGCTCTGAAGCCACCAGCAAATACGTGGGAACAGATGGGATGTGCCACGAGGGGTTGGCGCTAGGCACCGGAGTTCTCTCCAAGACGTGTTGGCATAAATAATAATTCATACTCTCTGAGAGCAGCGGGGTTGGGATGGTTACCATCTGAGACCTACGGGGGTAACGACGGAAAGCAGAGCTTCGTCTATAAATCCCGCGAGGAAGCTCCGAGCCAGAGCACAGAGTACGGGCTGAGTTCACCCGTCTCGACGTACGGCAAGCCTCGAAGGGTCGCTGCAAGCAGAGCACCAACGACCAGAAGCCGACGCTTCTTTCTTCAACGTGGTGGCCGTCGTCGCTGGAGATAGTCAGCACACCGAGAGAGGGTCTGGTCCTGACAAAACGATAAATGTTCTCTTTATGTGTAGTATTTTCCTGCCTGAAGCTAATAAGTAACATTGTTTTGATGTGCTAAGCATTCCTAACAATGAAAGTTAAATAAGAAACCACTAGGTTGAGAACCAGAATGCCAGTAGATAGGAACCAGTTTTCTTAATGTTAGGAGACATGAATTGCTTGATGTGTGTTATCTGAACATATTTCACATCCACAAAGTGGACCACACGGCGTGTTATGTGAAAGGTGGGAGGGTGGAGACGTGAGGCTCAGCCCTCTGACCAGGTGACCTAGAGCCCTGTGTGTGTGCGCACCTGCTGGTCGGGCCGCCTCCCGGGGAAGTCGCCAGGTCCTCTCCACGTCCCTGCCCCTCACGGAAGCCCTTCTGGGGTCTGCCTTCCCCAGGTGTCTTCAGACCCAGGTCACGAAGCGCACGGGACACCCAGGCAGCCTTCTTCGGGAACTGTGCCCAACTCGACCCGCCCGGCCCCGCGCTCGCTCACTGGGCGGCAGGTGTCTCCGCAGCGGGAGTGACGTCAGCTCCGCCCAACGCCAGGGTCTCAGCCAGCCTCCGGAAGGGGCGAGCCGCAGGGGGAGACACAGGGTGTCTGGGTCAGACACACCCGCAGACTCCGAGTGCCTTCCTCAAGAGGCCTTAACCGGATGCGTAGCTTCTATACTTGTTTAAAAATCAGTCTCTTACTACTCATGTTCTCTTAGTCTCTTCTTACTACCCCTTCAGGAGGCCTATGCGTGAGAAACAAATATTTTATCCTGCTTCCACACCAAGATTTCAATTATCGTTTTTATGTATATGTCATTCCTGCTAGCATTACACTTTTTTTAGTGAATCTCTAACTGCACTTTATTTTATTTTATTTTATTTTATTTTATTTTATTTTATTTTATTTTATTTTATTTTAAATAACACAGAATGTATTATTTGCTTCAGGGGTACAGGTCAGTGAATCACCAGTCTTACACAGTTCACAGCACTCACCATAGCTCATACCCTCCCCAATGTCCATCACCCA
>PITA01029555.1:0-17722 GCA_004023965.1 Spilogale gracilis | reverse complement strand
AAAAAAAAAAAAAAAAAAAAAAAAGAATGGCATAGGGGCACCTGGGTGGCTCAGCTGGTTAGGTAGCTGTCTCTTGATTTCACTCAGGTCTCAGATCTCTGAGCTGTGGGGTTGAGCCCCCTGTCAGGCACCAAGCTCAGCAGGGAGTCCACTTGAGGTTCTCTCTCTCCCTCACCCTCTGCCCCTCCCCTACAGCAGGGAGCATCTCTTTCTCTCAAATAAGTCTTTTTTTTTTTTTTTTTTTTTTTTAAGATTTTGTTTATTTGTTTGACACAGAGAGAGATCACAGGCAGGCAGAGAGAGGAAGAAGCAGGCTCCCTGCTGAGCAGAGAGCCTGATACGGGCCAGGATCCCAGGACCCTGAGAACATGACCTGAGCTGAAGGCAGAGGCTTTAACCCACCGAGTCAGCCAGGCGCCCATCTTTGTCAAACAAATAAACTCTTAAAAAAAAAAAAAAACTATAAACTGTATTCTGTTGATTATAGTTACATGACTAATAGTAGTTGCAAAAGTGACAGGTGACATTAATGAACAGTCCATTTGTTGCTGGATAGTACCCATTTCCCTAATAGAAATTACTTTGATGGAAGGGCGCCTGGGTGGCTCAGTTGGTTAAGCGGCTGCCTTCGGCTCAGGTCATGATCCCGGAGACCTGGGATCTAGTTCCACATCGGGCTCCCTGCTCAGGAAGAAGCCTGCTTCTCCCTCTCTCACTCCCCCTGCTTGTGTTCCCTCTCTGGCTGTGTTTCTCTCTGTCAAATAAATAAAATCTTTAAAAAAAAGAAAGAAAAGAAATTACTTTGATGGAAGCAAAGGTCTAATTTAAACTAGTTACGGTTTGATGTTACGGAGGGAACATTGGACCAGGAGGCAAGAACCCTGGGTTTGGTTCTGCTGATAAGTTTTGTGGCTGAGCTGTATGGTCCTTAATCTTGTTATAGTCTAAAAATGTGGTGATCAGATTAAATAATCTGTAGCAGTCTTTACAGTTCTAAGAGTCTTTGACTTTTTATGATTTTTTAGCCTTTAACTTTGAAGAATTTATGGATTTGTTCTTTGTTCTTTTCCTGTGGTGAACATTTAGTCAGCATTTTTCTGTACACATGAATCTATAGAGTTTGCGGAACTGATGCTCTTACTTTACATAGGAGACATTGTTACAATGCTAGTAATCCTATATGTTTCATATTTAATTACAGTAATCATACAGATTTCAGAGTTAAAGTTCAAATAATGGCTGTACAGTATATACTCAGTGCTCCATAGAAACTCATAGTTTAAACATTATCTTGGAAAATACGGAAAAAGTATTTTGAAAAGTTCAAACACTATTCGTGTCTTTAATTCAGAAACTGTTTCTTTCATCAGTAAAAGAGTACTATCCATGCATGTCATTAAAATAAGTTTCAGGGGCATCTGGCTGGCTCAGTGGTGCAGGTGGCTCTTGATCTTGAGGTTGTGAGTTTGAGCCCCACACTGAGTGTGGAGATTACTTAATGAAATCCTTAAAAAAAGCAAATAAAAATAAATAGTAATAAATTTCATTTATAGTTAGAAAACCAATTTCAAAATAAAACCCTCTTCATCACCTCTAATTCATTCACTGTTATTAATATTAATAATTTAAGTAGTTGCTACTTGCTGTGGGCTGATTTTGTTTTTATCTCAATGTGGTTTGTTTTGGTTTGGGGTTTTTTTTCTTAGATTTTAGATTTCTTTAGATTTCTTTCTTAGATCTTACTTATTTGTTTGAGAGAGACTGAGAGCAAGAGAAAGGTCCCAGGACCCTGAGAGCATGACCCAAGCCAAAGGCAGATGCTCAGCTGAGCCACCCAAGTGCCTCATAATGTGTGGTTCTTTTTTTTTTTTTTCTTTAAGATTTTATTTGGGCGCCTGGGTGGCTCAGTGGGTTAAAGCCTCTGCCTTTGGCTCAGGTCGTGATCTCAGGGTCCTGGGATCAAGGCCGGAGTTGGGCTCTCAGCAGGAAGCCTGCTTCCCCCTCTCTCTCTGCCTGCCTCTCTGCCTACTTGTGATCTCTCTCTGTGTCAGATGAATAAATAAAGTAAAATCTTTTAAAAAAGGGGGGGGGGTATATTCCATTTGGATCAGTACCTGCTTAAAAGCACGACCTTTGGCAGACTGTGTATAGATAGTCTCAGGTTATCTTCATTTCCTTTAAGCCGAATTATAATTCACTTTATTTATTTATTTTTTTAAAGATTTTATTTATTTGACAGAGAGAAACACAGCCAGAGGGAACACAAGCAGGGGGAGTGAGAGAGGGAGAAGCAGGATTTCTGCCGAGCAGGGAACCCGATGTGGGACTCGATCCCAGGTCTCCAGGATCATGACCTGAGCCGAAGGCAGTCGCCCAACCAACCGAGCCACCCAGGCGCCCTATAATTCACTTTAAGAGTCATTGAAGAGCCGCCTGGGTGGCTCAGTCATTAAACATCTGTCTTCAGCTTGGATTGTGAACCCAGGATCCTGGGATCCAGCCCCACATCGTGCTCTCCCCCCTTTGTGGGAAGCCTGCTTCTCCCTTTCCCACTCCCCCTGCTCTTGTTCCTTCTCTTAGTATGTCTCTCTCCCTGTTAAATAAATAAATTAAATATTTTTTTAAAAAAATACTGCTATTAAAAAAAATAAATAAATAAAAATCATTGAAGAATTAGGGGCTGCTGGCTGGCTCATTTGGCAGAGCAGGCAACTCTTGATCTCCAGGTCATTAGTTCAGGCCTCCCCTCTGGGCATAGAGCTTACTTTAAAAAAAAAAAAAAAATCACTGAAAAATTAAAGCAGAGTTTGTCTTGTCTTTTTCGCCACCAAATATCCTTTTTATTTTTCCTCATAACTTTATGTTTTAAAGTATTATGGATGCCTGGTGGCTCAGTCACTGGGCGTCTACCTTTGACTCAGGTCATGATCCCAGGGTCCTGGATTGAGCCCTACATCAGCCTCCCAGCTCTGTAGGAAGCCTGCCTCTCCCTCTCCTATTCCTGCTTGTATTCCCTCTCTCACTGTCTTTGTCTCTCTCTCTGTCAAATAAATAAAATCTTTTTTTTTTTTTTTAAGATTTTATTTATTTGACAGAAACACAGCCGGAGAGGGAACACAGGCAGCTGGAGGGAGAGAAGCAGACAGGCAGCCCAAGGGCGGGGCTGGATCCCAGAACTCTGGGATCATGACCTGAGCTGAAGGCGGAGGCTTAACCAATGAGCCACCCGGGAGCCCCAAATACATAAAAGCTTTTTTAAAAAAAGTATTTATTATTCATTTTTCCCATTTTTATTCTTCAAAGATATGCGTGATTGCCACTTAGAGTCTTAGTTTTAGAACCAGATAATCTGGTTACCATATTTGAGTTGATCAGTAGAATCCAAGACAAAGATGTGACTTTTTTTCAGGTGTTAAGTCATTGTTCTATATTCACTTTCTCTTAGGCATTTTGAAATGCTAAAAGCAGCTTGTGCACCGTACTTTGGGAACCACTGACTTAGGTAGTCCATAGGAAAAGCAAGCACTACCAGGAGGAGAAAACCAAATGATAGTAGTAGTGGGGGTGGCCCTTTTCCTCTAAATGGATTTTTTTTTTTCTGTGTCAGAAACATACCATTTTAGACTAGTTTATTTGGTTTGGTGTTGGTAGTGTTTTCACTGTTCATTTTTATCTTTTGTTTTAGGAAGGAAGACTTCAAGAAGTCATTGAAACCCTTCTCTCTTTGGAGAAACAGACACGCACTGTGAGTACATTATAGTGAAAACCTCAATTATCATTAATTTTATTTAACAGTGCTCCTTTAACGTCAGTGTATTTTCATTCATACAGGCTTCTGATATGGTGTCTACATCCCGCATCTTAGTTGCAGTAGTGAAGATGTGCTATGAAGCTAAAGAATGGGATTTACTTAATGAAAATATTATGCTTTTGTCAAAAAGACGGAGTCAGTTAAAACAAGTGAGTTCATGACTATATTTGCATTTAAATAAGGACTTTAGAAAACCATTCTATGAATCTGTTTTAAGTTTACTGTTAAATCAGCATTACATTCTAGACAGTTTCAAAAATTTTGTCCATATTTTTATGTCAGCTATTTTTATGGTTTTTTCCCCTAGTTTTCATATATTTGCATATTTTTACAAAATTTTGCTGAGTGTTGGTGCAGCTTTGTTCTGTTTCCATGTGGCTCCATGTCTTCATGTTTTTGTTTTTGTTTTTTTTTAAGATTTATTTGAGGGCGCCTGGATGGCTCAGTAGGTTAAAGCCTCTGCCTTCAGCTCAGGTCATGATTTCAGGGTCCTGGGATAGAGGCCCTCATCAGGCTCTCTGCTCAGCAGGGAGCCTGCTTCCCCCCTCTCTCTGCCTGCCTCTCTGCCTACTTGTGATCTCTCTCTCTCTGTCAAATAAATAAATAAAATCTTAAAAAAAAGAAAAGATTTATTTGAGAGAGATTGTGCACGCATGCCCAAACATGTGGGGGTGGTGGCAGAGGGAGAGGGAGAGAGAGAGTCTCAAGCAGATTCCCTGCTGAGCACAGAGCGTGGCGGATCTCACAACCCTGAGATCATGACCTGAGCCAAAATCGAGCTGGATGCTCAACTGACTGAGCCACCCAGGCACCCTCTCATACTTTAAATGATTGTGTTATGATCCATCAGATTGATAATCTGTCATTTATATAATCATGTTTTTTATTAAACATTTAATATTTAATAATAACTTATTTTGAGGCCATTTTTCAGACATTATTTTGACTAATTTTGTTTAAAGATTATATTCTCATTTGGTGTTTTGGGAAGCTAGATTTTCTTTACTGTTTTCTCTAGTTTTTGCTTTAGTTCTTATTGTTGTTTTTTAGTAAACTCTGCCCAACCTGTGGCTTAAACCTATGACACAGACGTCAAGAGTCACATGCTTTACTGACTGAGCCCACCAGGCGCCCCATTATGTTTCAGATATTTAAATGATCCCCTGGACAAGTAGATTCCACTTGTCATTTATATGTCATCTTTCTTTTTTAAAGATTTTATTTATTTGACAGAGAGAAACACCGCCAGAGAGGGAACACAAGCAGGGGGACTGAGAGAGGGAGAAGCAGGCTTCCCGCCAAGCAGGGAGCCCGATGTGGGACTCGATCCCGGTTCTCCGGGATCATGACCTGAGCCGAAGGCAGTCGCTTAACCAACTGAGACACCCAGGCGCCCCTATATGTCATCTTTCAAATGTTGTTCGAGTAGTTCCTGGGTTTTTATTTTTTGCTTTCAATTAAAGGTATTAACATTGTAAAACAGGGTAGTAGTGGAACCAAGAACAGAAATATGGTATTCTTGTTGAAATCTCTTGTTTTATTAGTTTACTGCTAGACTGAACCTAGTATTAGAGTGGGATAAATTATTTTTTGCAAAAAACAAATTGTTTTTCTTTTTTCTTTTTCTTTTTAGAAAAGTTTGCATGCATATAATTCATTGTCAAGAATTAACATAGTCTGTCTGCCTCAGTTGATAGAGCATGTGATTCTTGATCTCTGGGTTCTGAATTTGAGCTCCACGCTGGGCGTAGAGATTACTTAAAAATAAGATCTAGGGCACCTGGGTGTTTCAGTTGGTTAAGTGACTGCCTTCCGCTCAGGTCATGATCCCGGAGACCCAGGATCGAGTCCCACATCGGGCTGCCTGCTCGGCAGGAAGCCTGCTTCTCCCTCTCACTCCCCTTGCTTGTGTTCCCTCTCTGGCTGTGTTTCTCTCTGTCAAATAAATAAAAATCTTAAAAAAAAAAAATAAGATCTAAAAAAAGAAATTAATATAGATTAGAGGCTGTTAAGTATGTAATTCATTTAAATATATCTTTTACTGCTCAGTTCTGTGGTGTGAGAGACCATCATAGAGTTGGCTGAGAAATGCATAGATGAGCTATTGTCTTCTTCTGATTTTCTAAAAGATTTCCTTGCTTTTTTTTTTTTTCTTATTGTAGTAAGTACTTTGTTTTTTGTTTTTTATTAAGATATAATTTATTGGGGGGCGCCTGGGTGGCTCAGTGGGTTAAGCATCTACCTTCGGCTCAGGTCATGATCTCAGGGTCCTGAGATCAAGGCCTACATCAGGCTCTATGCTCATCAGGGAGCCTGCTTCCTCCTCTTTGCCTGCCTCTCTGCCTGCTGTGATTTCTCTCTGTCAAATAAATAAATAAGTAAAATCTTTTTAAAAAAATAAAGTCTGAAGGAGGCATTAAAAAAACATATAATTTATTATTTGTTTCAGGGGTACATGTCTGTGTGATTCGTCAGTCTTACAAAATTCACAGCACTCACCTTAGCACATACCCTCCCCAATGCTAAGAGATTTGCTTTCTATAGGACAATTTGGGAAGGGCTGCTTTTTCATTTGTCTAGAGGCAGCCTGGGTCAAAGTAAACAAAAATACGTGTTTCATATAGTACTAGTGCCATTCAAAGCACATATCCAGAAACACAAATTATTAATGGAGTCATAACATTTCAGAGCTAGTAGAAGGGACTGTTTAACTCTGTTGCTTTTCTGATTGAGAAACTGACATTTATATGTAAGACTCTTAGAATGTGAAGAAATGTGCCAGGTAGCCCCTAGTTCAGTACATGATGTAAATCACAAGTGATGGTGGTACATCTTTAGCAAGATGAGTTTGTGTTTTAAAAGTTAGAGACGGGGGGGTGGGGGGGCGCCTGGGTGGCTCAGTTGGTTGAGCGACTGCCTTCGGCTCAGGTCATGATCCTGGAAACCCGAGATTGAGCTCCACATCAGGCTTCCTGCTCGGCAGGAGGCCTGCTTCTCCCTCTCTCAGTCCCTCTGCTTGTGTTCCCTCTCTCTCTGTGTTTCTCTCTGTCAAATAAATAAATAAAATCTTTAAAAAAAAAAAAAGTTAGACACTTCGGAGCACCTGGGTGTCACAGTGGGTTGAGCAGCCGACTGGATTTCGGCTCACGTCATGATCTTGGAATCGTGGGATGGCGTCTTGCTTTGCGCTCAGCACCGACTCTGCTTGTCCTCTCTCTCTAAAAAATAAATAAAATCGCAAGAAAACAAAAGGTTACACACTCACACAGCAATATATAGTGAATGACATAGAACAGTGAGTGGCACTAGGAGTCATGAGAGGAGGAAGAGAGGATTTTGATTAGGTTTATCAGGAGGCTTCCTGGAGGAAGAAGAGTTTGAGCGAGTCCCTAATGGTGTGACCACAGCTGCCATGGGCCTCCTCTTTTCACTGTGACAGGTGTTTTCCTAGCTCTGGAAAGTGCTTAAGGACTCAAAATGTGCCTCTCCTTTTCTTGTAATTACTTTTTACCTAAAATTTCTCTTTTTGCTCTACCGGACTTAGAAAGTAATGATTTTCTTAAAATAACCTTTTCTAGATTGCTTAAAATTAGTGGTTTCTAATTCACTGTCTGTCACTTGAGCCTAGGGGGTAAGCCTCACTCCAACCATGACTTACCTAATGACTTGTATTTTTTTCAAGAAACAGCAGGATGTTCACTTACCATTAAAATATTGATGTAATTGTTTTGTTTTTCTCGTACTCCATCTGATTTCTATTAATGTAGTTTTTGCACAGCTTTTAGAATTACTAAGTTGTATTCCCTTTTAGAAATCTTGGTTAGGAGCGTCTGGGTGGCTCAGTGGGTTAAAGCCTCTGCCTTTAACTCAGGTCATGATCTCAGGGTCCTGGGATCGGCCCGCGTCGCGTCGAGCTCTCTGCTCAGCAGGGAGCCTGCTTCCTACTCACTCTGTGCCTGCCTCTCTGCCTACTTGTGATCTCTCTGTCAAATAAATAAATAAATAAATAATTTAAAAAAATTTTTTTTTAATTTTATCTATTTGACAGAGAGAAACACAGCCAGAGAGGGAACACAAGCAGGGGGAGCGAGAGAGGGAAAAGCAGACTTCCCACTGAGCAAGGAGCCCAATGTGGGACTCGATCCTGGGTCTCCAGGATCATGACCTGAGCCGAAGGCAGTCCCTTAACCAACTGAGCCACCCAGGCACCCCATAAATAAAATCTTTAAAAAAAAAAAAAAAGAAAAGAAATATTGGTTAGAATTAGTGTTAAAGAGATCTTTTTTTTTTTGAGATACAAGGTGTCCCAGAGCCTTGCACTTATTGAAGGAGTTCTGTTTTATAATAAACCCTTTGCTTTCTAGAACTCCTGTGTCTCTGAATAGCCAGTTTTTCAGATAATTAGAGGTTCGACCTGAGCTGCATGAATTTTTTTTTTCAAGGAAATCTTTGCAGGATATATCATGGGATTTTTTTTTTCCAGCTTGATTGAGGTATAATTAACAGAAGGTATTGTTTACTTTTCTGCTGTCTTAAACAAAATAGCATTTTCTTGATGACAGAGAGTCCTGATTATTATTCTCAATGATTATAATAATCAATAATGCTGTTTAGAGTCTATTAGAGGTTATAAACTACAGGCTGTGGACCAAATCCCACCTGCTGGCTTTGTAAATAAAGTTCTTGTACATAGCCACCCATTTGTTACACATTGCTTGGCCACTTTGTAGTTAAGGCAGAATGGAATACTTTCCACAGAGACCCTGTGGCCCACAGAGTTCAAAATATTACTATGTAAATATTTACTAAACTTTACAGAAATATTTTGCTGACCCCTGACCTAGATGATAGAATGTTAGAGCTAGAGGTAATGTAGTCCAACCCATTTATATTATCTGAAGAACCTGGGGAGGGGATGCGTGGCCATCAGTGTCATATCTTTTTGAAGGGAGTATGGGTGACTATGGCTTCTTCTCCCTACCCAGGGGGTAGAACTACTTAACCTTCTACCTCTGCCACGGATTCTTTTCTTCACAGTATCTGTTGACCATGACTTCATTGTGTTCACAGCCATTGTTGAACTCTGCTTTTCTCTTCTCTTTCTTCCCCCTTTCATCTTTTACAACTTCTGTGCTTTTTGTTTGGCTCCAAAAAAAAGCTAGTTAGGAAGCCTTTTTTAGATTTTATTTATTTGAGAGAGACAGAGAACATAAGTGGACAGATGAAGTAGACTCCCTGCTGGGTACGGAGCCCGGTGCAGGGCTGCATCCCAGGACCCTGGATCATCACCTGACCTGAGGCAGACGCTTAACTGGCTGAGCCACCCAGGTGCCCTATCTAGGAAGCGCCTTGCTCTTCTCTCTCTCTTTTTTTTTTTAAAGATTTTTATGTATTTATTTAACAGAGAGAAACACAGCCAGAGAGAGAACACAAGCAGGGGGGAGTGAAAGAGGGAGAAGCAGGCTTCCCGCTGAGCAGGGAGCCCGAGATCGGGCTCATTCTGGGGACTGTAGGATCATGACCTGAGCCGAAGGCAGCTGCTTAATGGCTGAGCCACCCAGGTGCCCCTAGGAAACCTCAGATACCCTTTTTGTATAATCAGTTCACTGTTTGTAGTGGAGAGGGGTAAAGTCTTTCATCAGAGGTTTTCCTAACCTTTTTGAGTTTATTACTAGGTGTTCAGTACTTTTTAGCTATCAGACATTTTTTTAAAGATTTTATTTATGTATTTGAGAGAGTGTGTGCACGTGAGCAGGGGGGAGGGACAAAAGCAGGCTCCCCAATAAGCAGCAGGGAGCCCAATGTGGGGCTCTATCCCTGGACCCTGGGATCATGACCGAAGCTGAAGGCAGCCACTCAACTGACTAAGCCACCCAGGTACCGCCTATCAGGCATTTTGAATTTTTTTTTAAAAGATTTTATTTAGAGGCACCTGGGTGGCTCAGTCATTGCGTGTTGGCCTTCGGCTCAGGTCATGATCCCAGAGTCCCGGGATCCAGCTCCACATTGGGCTCCTTGCTCAGCAGAGAGCCAGCTTCTCCCTCTCTCACTCCCCCTGCTTGTGTTCCCTCTCTGGCTGTGTTTCTGTCTGTCAAATAAATAAAATATTTTTTTAAAAAAAAGATTTTGGGGCGCCTGGGTGGCTCAGTTGGTTAGGCGACTGCCTTCGGCTCAGGTCATGATCCCGGAGACCCGGGATCGAGTCCCACATCGGGCTCCCTGCTCGGCGGGAAGCCTGCTTCTCCCTCTCTCACTCCCGCTGCTTGTGTTCCCTCTCTGGCTGTGTTTCTCTCTGTCAAATAAAATCTTAAAAAAAAAAAAAAAAAAGATTTTATTTAGGGATGCATGGGTGGCTCAGTCGTTAAGCGTCTGCCTTCTGCTCAGGTCATGATCCTAGAGTCTTAGGATCAAGCCCCACATTGGGCTTCCTGCTCCATGGGCAGGCTGCTTCTCCCCCTCTCACTCTCCCTGCTTGTGTTCCCTCTGTAGCTATTTCTTTCTGTCAAATAAATAAAATCTTTAAAAATGTATATTTTATTTCTTTTTTTGACATCACAAGCAGAGGGAGAGGGAGAAGCAGGCTCCCTGCTGAGCAGGGATTCCCAAAGCAGGGTTTGATCCCAGGACTCGGGATCATGAC
Organism: Spilogale gracilis; assembly: GCA_004023965.1. Classification (NCBI taxonomy): domain Eukaryota; kingdom Metazoa; phylum Chordata; class Mammalia; order Carnivora; family Mephitidae; genus Spilogale; species Spilogale gracilis. Next base: position 7,271 of record PITA01029555.1, on the reverse strand, counting down.
CTGAGCCAAAGGCAGCCAGGCACTCCTTTTGTTTTTTAATAGGCATTTCCACTTCTGGAATTGCTTGGGAAGACTAGATTTGAACATAGCTCTTCCATCAATGAAATACTTTAACTGCATGAGGAATGAATCTTAATTATGAATGGTTTTTATTATTTTAGGCTGTTGCAAAAATGGTTCAACAGTGTTGTACTTATGTTGAAGAAATCACAGACCTTCCAATCAAACTGAGATTAATTGATACTCTGCGAATGGTTACAGAAGGAAAGGTAAGTTTTCCATTGGCTTAACTCACAGTGAAAAGTGCTGTCTTTTTTGTATTCAGGGATTGTTATGTAGACATTATATCAGTAGGTATGTGTACATTTTTTAAGATGACAAAATAGGTCATCACTTTGATTCAACTATTATCTTTGTACATTTCCTTCAGTATCTTCCTATATACAAATGTGAATGTATTCATTTACTTATATATATTTTAGAGATTTTATTTTTAAGTAATTTCTGTACCCACCACGGGGCTCGAACCAATGACCTGGAGATCAAGAGTTGCACGTTCTTCCAGCTGAGCTGGGCAGGCTCCTCCAAATGAATATATTTAAATTGTGGCAGTCTTGATATATCCAGATTTTCTAGGAATTGGTGATCTTACCCCAAGTTTACATGTGGTAATAATCAAAGATAAAGCTAATTCTTCACCCTAGCCTGACCTGCTTGAGAAATCTATGCTTGGGATACCTAAGGTTTCACTCTACTATTTAAAATAATAGAGTATTGGGGTGCCTGGCTGGCTCAGTTAGTAGAGCAAATTGACTCTTGATCTTGGAGTTTGAGTTTGAGTCCCATGTCGGGTACAAAGCTTACTTAAAAAAAAAAAAAAAAGAGTGGGCGCCTGGGTAGCTCAGTGGGTTAAAGCCTCTGCCTTCGGCTCAGGTCATGATCTCAGGGTTCTGAGATCGAGGCCCGCATCGGGTTGTCTGCTCGGCAGTGAGTCTACTTCCTTCTCTCTCTCTGCCTGCTTCTCTGCCTACTTGTGATCTCTCTCTGTCAAATAAATAAATAAAATCTTTAAAAAAAAAAAAAGTCTGGTTTTAAAAAAAAAAAGAGTAATAATTTTCAAAATTTCACTGTCTTGCCAGATCCATTTGTATATCTTTTGATCCCTTTTTTTCTCATAATTTTATGTTTCTCTAAAAAGGACAAGTATAAAATGGTGACTGAGATAAATACATTTTTTTTCTAGATAGATTTTGTGTTTTTTTAAAGTTTAATTTAGAGAAAACATGCAAAAAAAAAAAAGAGAAAGCATACTGGGGTTGGGGGTGGGTGAGGAAGAGAGAATCTTCAGCAGACTCCCCACCGAGTGTGGAGTTCAACATGGGGCTCATTCTCATGACCTGAGCCAAAATCAAGATTTAGATGCTCACTGAACTAAGCCCCTCAGGCACCCCAAGATTTTATTTTTTTAAGTAATCTCTATATGCGATATGACCCTGAAACCCTGAGTTCAAGAGTCTTATGCTCTGTTGACTGAGCCAGCCGTGTTTATGGAGCATCTCTGTTGTGCTGGAGCCAGAATGACTATGAGACCATTTTTTACCACCTCAAAGAGATCCGTCATAAAAATAGTCACTGTGCTGTGTCTTGACTCTTGATTTCAGCTCAGGTCACAATCTTAGGGCCACGAGATCAAGCCCCATGTTGGGCTCCCTACTGAGCATGGAGTCTGCTTGAGATTCTCTCCCTCTGTCCCTTCCCCTCAGCTTATGCCTATGCTTTCTCTTTCTAAAATAAATATAAAATCCTTTAAAAAAAAAAAACAAACAAATGGAACATTTAGGAAAGTGAAAGTAGTTTTATTCTTAGAGATTAAGGTTTTTGTGGGGAGAGTGGGGAGAGAGGTTGCTATAGAACAAAGGCTGCAGGGATAAGCAAGCTAAGTATGAAAATTAGTTTTCTAGACTCCCATTAGGCTGTAGTTATATTTTTGCTGTTTAATTTGTTGGAAATCATAAATCCACTAACATTACTTATAACTGCAAAAAATGCTGGTAACTCTAATAAGGTCAAATATTTTTATTTTATTATTTTTTTTAATAAGCTCTACACCCAGTGTGGAGCTTGAACTCATGACATCAAGATCAAGAGCAAGGTTACATGCTCTACCGACTGAGCCAGCCAGGTGTCCCTCAAGTAATTCTTTTAAAGACACTGTTCTATTTTCTGTGTTATTTAATGTAGCTTATGGTCTTGTTATTCATTAAACACAATGATTTCATATTTAGGGTCTTAAAGCAAAGCTACAGAACATGGGTAATATTTCATAGAGACCTTTTCTTAAAATTTTGTGATTGAGGGGGTGCCTTGGTGCCTCAGTTGGTTGTGTCCAGCTCTTGATTTTGGCTTAGGTCATGATCTCAGGGTCGTGAAATAGAGCCCAGAGTCAAGCTCTGCACTCAGCATGGAGTCTCTTCTAGATTCTCTCTCTCCCTCTCCTCCTTCTCCCTGGGCATGCATGCATGAGCACATGTGCGCTCACACGTTCTCTGTCTCTCGAATTAATTTTTTATTTTAAAAAAACTACATGATTGTGAAATGTAAAATGTCACACAGCTGTATTTGTACAGGAGGATAAAGTGCACAGTAACTGCAGGATAAATACTGTTGGTCTTAGGCTGAATAATAGTTCAACTCTATCTTTAAAATGTTAATACATTTCCATGGGAATTTTAATAATATAAATTTCTCACATTTGTAGATTTATGTTGAAATTGAGCGTGCTCGGCTGACTAAAACATTAGCAACGATCAAGGAACAGAACGGTGATGTGAAAGAGGCAGCCTCCATTTTACAAGAGTTACAGGTAAGGAGCTATATTTAGGATGTGAAAATCTTTATATTTAGTCAGAGTATTTCTTATGGAAATAGCTTATTTTGACACCTTACCACTTTTTCAAAACTACCAAGACTAAGAGTGAGGGCCATGGAGCATGAGGTTATTCAGGCACCTGAAAATTATGTGATTAGGGTCCTGATTAAATTTAACTGCTAAAAAAGTTTTGAAGAAAAGTTAGAATCAATGCATTAGTCTTGATTTTGTGCTATTTGAAATTTTTAATTTTCTTTAGAGCTTAAGTTAGTAATTTATATACTGTGTACACCTTAAGGATTTGCTGTTAATCATTAGCTTCATTCTAAATGAATATTTGATTGATGGTCAATTTCTAGGCTAAATTTTTTTTTTAAAGGAATGTGGTGTGATTGAATGTTGAAACTGAACTATCTTGAGGTCCAGCGGTGTTTGTTTCTTTGTTTGTTTGTTTGTTTTTAAAGGTTTTATGTATTTATTTGACAGAGAGAAACACAGCCAAAGAGGGAACACAAGCAGGGGGAGTGAGAGCGGGAGAAGCAGGCTTCCTGCCAAGCAAGAAGCCCAATGTGGGGCTCGATCCCACCGTGGACCATGACCTGAGCCAAAGGCAGACACTTTACAACTGAGCCACCCAGGCACCCCTCAGTACAAATTTTTATTTTTTTATTTTTTTATTTTTTTGAGAGAGAGGAGAAGGTCAGAGGGAGAAGCAGATTCCCCGTGGAGCAGGGAGCCCGATGCGGGACTCAGTCCCGGGACTTCAGGGTCATGACCTGAGCTGAAAGCAGTGGCTTAACCAACTGAGCCGCCCAGGTGCCCCTCAGGACAAATTTTTTTTTTTTTTTTTTTTTTTCCAGGACAAATTTTTTAAGAGAAATCTTAAGATGAGGCAGCAGCGAATGAAGAAATCTGAGAAAAGCCATAGATTCACTCATTCAAAATTGTCCTTATAATTTTGGCCCATCAAGGTTTCCTCATTACTTTAAAGTGCTTATTCTGATTTTTCAGTCATGTGCCATTTTAGCTAAAGGTACACAGAGTATCCTGTGTGCTATGCATTGTTTTTATTGTTTTTTTTTAAACATGTCCTGTGTTCTCTATACATTTTCTTTTCTTTGGTGTTCAGACACAGAATATTTTTATCCTCATTTTTCTGCCAGGGAAACTGAAACTCAGAGGAATTAAGTAACGTGCCTAAAGTCATTGCCCTGAAGTGGTAGAGTTCAGATTCATACTAGTTCTGCTTGGCTTCAGATTTCTTTTCTTCTTTTTATTAAAAAACTTTGTTTTTTAGAGCAATTTTAGGTTCATAACAGAGTTGGGTGCAAATACAGAGAGTTCCCATATGCCTCCTGATGCCCTCCCCCACAACACGCACACACATGCCTAACTTCCCCTTCTACCAATATCTCCCACCAGAGTAGTACGTTAGTTACAGTTGATGAGCCAGGACGGACACATGGTCACCCAAAGTCTGTAGTTTGCAGTAAGGTTCACTCTTGGTGTTGTATGTTCTGCAGATTTTGACAAACATATAATGACCTTATTATCATATGAAGTAATTTCACTGTCCTAAAAATTCTGTGTAGTCTGCCTGTTCTTCCCTCCTCCCCGTCCCAACCTACTGTCTCCGTAGCTTTGCCTTCAAACTCTATTTTCAACCAGGAGGATTGTGTGCCTCACAGTTCAGCATCCTCTGAAATATTCTTGCCAAAAAAAATTTCACCTCAATTGCATAAAGCTTCTAGGTTTAACTACCAGTTTACAGGATATACTAGGGACAGAGGTGCCTATTAAATGTTACCACAAGGATGCAGTCAGCATAATTTAGACTCTAGGAACCTATAGGATGACTGGCTTGATTTTGTCAACAGATAAATGGCAAGGAAAGAGCCTAGGGAACATATCTACCAACTGCGAAGTATGAGGCTTATTTGGATTCTGATTTAATTAAAATAAATGAGATAGATATTGGGACTAACTAGGTATTTGGTGATACGAGGAATTTTTAGGTTAACTTTTTTCGAAGTTTATCTTTTAGGGACATACTGAAATACACATGATATGTTATCTGAAATTTGCTTCAAAGTAATTGATACAGGGAAAGTGGGTGAAGATGCATAAGTGAAACATTGATGGCTCATTGTATAAGTTTTTATTTGCCTTAACAAGAAATTACAAAGAATACCATGAAATAAAAACCTTTTTAGATATAATAATAATAACAATGAAATAGCCCTACTTAAGTCCAGTTTACCATTCTACATTTTATAAATTGATTTGCATATGTGAATGCCAAATACTAAAAATGTTCTTCATGGTATTCGACATACTTGATTTTCTATATTCTATTTGTTGTATGTTTACTGAAACTCCTACATTCTACATCCGCTAGAGTCATATCAACCTTCTTGCTACTTGAATTTTAAGAAGACTAGCACCTCTTTTTTCTATAATTTCTTGTTATATAAATAGAAAGCCTGTAAGTGGCAGCCTTTTTCATGTTTAGAATTGTAATTTTTGGGGCACTGGGTGGCTCAGTTGGTTAAGCGGCTGTCTCCGGCTTATGTCATGATCCCAGGGTCCTGGGGTCACACCCCGTGTCAGGCTCCCTGTTCAGTGAGAAGTCTGCTTCTCTGTCTCCCTCAGCCTCTCTCCCCGGCTTGGGTGCTCTCTCCCTCTCTCTCTCTCTGAAATAAAATCTTTTAGAAAAATATAAAATTGATATATGCAACAACTTAAATGAATCTTAGTATTCAAAGCATATGCTGAGTGAACAAAGATAGTCTTAGGAGGTTGCATTCTGTGTTTGACATTCTTGAAAAGACATAGCTGTACTGATGGACACATGAAAGAGTTTGTTTTGGGGTGACAGAACTATTCTGTATTGTCATTGTGATTACACAAGTCTATACATATGTTAAAATTCACAAATCTTGAGTCAGTAGAAAAAATACCCATTTTCCTATATAATTTTTTTAATTGTAAATTCTTAGAAGCAACGAACTTTTTAATCATCATCAGCACTCTCCCAATGCTCAAGAAGATTCTTATTGTTTGACAGGTGTGAATATTTTCATACATTTAATTTTGCAATTTTTATGAATTACCAAGTATAAACTTATTTGGGGTCTTTGTTAGGTGGAAACCTACGGGTCAATGGAAAAGAAAGAAAGAGTGGAGTTTATTTTGGAGCAAATGAGGCTCTGCCTAGCTGTGAAGGATTACATTCGTACACAAATCATCAGCAAGAAAATTAACACCAAATTTTTCCAGGAAGAAAATACAGAGGTAAGCATGTCTCTTACTGCAAGTTTACTTTAGAAGTTTTTGGAAAAACCCCATAAGCCCTAATTTATTTTATCAACTTTTTTTTCAGAAATTAAAGTTGAAATATTATAACTTAATGATTCAGCTGGATCAACATGAGGGATCGTATTTGTCTATTTGTAAGCACTACAGAGCAACATATGACACTCCTTGTATACAGGCGGAAAGTGAAAAGTGGCAACAGGTAAGGTATATTCTTATCCTTGACTCTGATATTTGGAAAAATTGCATTTTTCATTTTCAAATGATTTTTTTTTTTTTTAATTTGACAGAGAGAAACACAGCTAGAGAGGGTACACAAGCAGGGGGAGTGAGAGAGGGAGAAGCAGCCTTCCTGCCGAGCAGGGAGCCCGATGTGGGACTCGATCCCGGGTCTCCGGGATCATGACCTGAGCCGAAGGCAGTCGCTTAACCAACTGAGCCACCCAGGCGCCCCTCAAATGATTTTAAGTTCAGTAATTATAAGCAGTTGTGTAGAACTGCTTTCTATTCAGTGTGTTGATAATTCAGTTTATCTTTACTGATTCAAACAAATTGTGGCAATATTCTAAATTATCACTTTTGAAGATTGTAGCCTTACTGTTTAAACGAGGGACACCAGGGTAGTTCAATCGGGTAAGCATCCTGCTCTTGATTTCAGCTCAGGTTATGAGATCAGGCCCTACAGCAGGCTCTGCACTCAGCACAGGATCTGCTTGAGATTCTTTCCCTCTTCCCCTTTACCCACTCGCATGCTCATGCACAGGTGAGCGTGCTCTAAATAAATAAATAGATAAATAAAATCTAATTTTTTAAATATTTTATTTATTTCACAAAGAGATACAGAGAGAACACAACTAGACAGAGCAGTAAGCAGAGGGAGAGGGAGAAGTGGGTTCTCTGCTGAGCTGGGATCGCAATGCAGGGCTCAATCCCAGAACTCTAGGATCATTATCTGAGCCAAAGGCGGTTGCTTAACCTACTGAGCCACCCAGGTGCCCCTAAATAAAATCTTTTAAAAAATAGGGACACCTGCTGCTCTCTCTGCTCATACTCTCTGTCCGCCAAATAAATAAATATTTTTTAGGGC
>PITA01029554.1:0-17695 GCA_004023965.1 Spilogale gracilis | reverse complement strand
GCTGCAATTCTCTGGTAGCGGAGCGTTGTTCTTTTGCGTCTTTTTTCAGCAGTTGAGGAAGTCAAGTCGGAGCAGGATGTCTGTGCCCAGACCTCCCTCCCAGAGGGAGCCTCTACACAGGGAGGGGCTCTTTCCAGCCTCCCAGTTGGCAGTCTGTCACAGCCGGGCTAGTGCAGATGTTGTATTGATTTCTGCCCCCATCCCCGCTTGTTGTTTCACTCCCGCACCTCTAAGCCACAACTCCTTTTGGATCGCGCGACTTTGTCTGCCCCCAGGGGGCCTCTCCGGTCCCACGAAAGTCTGTAAAAAACGTCTTCCCCTGGGGGGGTCTACACGCGGCCCACGGTGTGGAGAGAAACGGGAGAGAAGGGCAGGATAGAATCCACTCCCGCTGCTTTCTTGGCAGCTGTGGCGGCCCAGGCGGAGGCAGGCCTGGGCGGCTGCGCGCGCGCCGGGGCCGGCGCCGGTGGGGGGGGGAGGGAGGGAGTCCGGGCAGCGGGAAAAGAAAGAAAATAAAAGATTTTTAAAAGTCTCCTTGCCTTGCCCCGGGCTTAGCTGTGTTTAGCTTCTTTCTAGCCCTGATTCAGGCCGTAATCTGCTGTTATTCCTCACTCACAGAGCACTTTCGTTTTGGGGTATTTGTTTTCAATGGGGGCTTCCTCCCCCACTCCCCTGTCTCTGGGGGCAAGACTCCAGACCCTCCAATTTGTTTCTACCTTTTTGCCGATGTTCTTTGTCTCTCGTGGCGTTCCAGAAGTGGGAAATACCACATTTCAGGCTGGTTTCATGGGTGTTCACGGTGGTCTTGTAGTGGTTTTTTTGCTGGAATTCAGCTCTCTTCAGGGAACTCCCTGAAATGCGGTCACCTGGCCTTCCGCCATCTTGACCCTCCTCTATCCTATATCTTTTGATTGGAGCATTGACTCCATTTACATTCAGAGTAACATTGAAAGATATGAATTTAGTACCATGTATTACCTATAAAGTCGCTGTTCCTGTAGACTCTCTCTATTCCTTTCTAGTCTTTGTTATTTTTGGGTTCTCTTTCCTGCACAAAGGGTCCTCTTTAATATTTCTTGCAGGGTTGATTTAGTGTTCATAAACTCCTTTAGTTTATCCTGGAAACTCTTTATCTCCCCTCCTATTCTGAATGTCAGTCTTGCTGGATAAAATATTCTTGGCTGCATATTTTTGCAATTTATCATGCCAGGCCTTTCTGTGGACAAGTCTCTGTGGACGGGTCTGCTGCCAACCTTGTGTGTCTACCCTTATAGGTTAAGGACATTTTCTCCTGAGCTGCTTTCAGGATACTCTTTATCTTTGTATTTTGCATGTTTCACTATAATGTCACAGTGTTTACCTGTTTTTGTTGATTTTGAAGGGAGTTCTCTGTATCTCTTGGACTTGAATACCTGTTTCCTTCCTCATAATTTGTTCAAATATATCTCTGCCCATCTTTCCTGTTCTTCCTCTTTTGGGACTCCTACAATATGGATATTATTTCACTTTATGGAATTGTTGAGTTCCCAAAGTCTACATTCATGATCTAATAGTTTTCTTTCCCCCTTTTTTCCAGCTTCATCATTTTCCATAATTTTATCTTCTGTATCACCTATGCTCTCCTCTGCTTCTTCAATCCTCGCAGTGATTATATCCAGTCTATTTTTGCATCTTATCTATAGCATTTTTTTTTTAATTTCTGACTAGTTTTTAGGCCTTTTGTCTTGGGAGCAAAGGTTTCTCTGCTGTCTTACGTGTAGGGTTTTTTGTAGTTGTTGTGTTGTTGTTTTATTTTGTTTTGTTTTTTTCCCACCAAATCCAGCTTTTAACTGTTCATCTGTTGTGTTTTGGCTGCTTCTCCCCACTGGTCCACCCTCTACAGATTTCCTCCCTGTTTGCAGTGGAGTGTGCTTGTACCTTTATCTAGGTGTGCTTTGATTTGTTTGTTAAGATAAGTTTGGAAGAGGGGGGGAGGCCTGATCCAAGACAAAAGGATAAGGAACTAAAAAGCAAACAGGCAGACAAACAGAAAACTATAAGCCTGATCCCAAAGAATGTGAAAGAAAAATAGAAACAGAGTAAGGAAAGAAGAGGGGGGGAGCCTGATCTGACAAATAAGAGAAGGAAATATATAAATCAACAAATGAACCAAAAATCTTAAGTCTAAAATCAGAATAAAGATAAATACTAAAAAGAATATATATGAGATAAAATATAAAAACATTAAAAATAAGAAATGAGAAAATAAAAATTTAAAAATTTAAAATGTAAGCCTATATTCTGCCAGAACTGAAGCTGATGCTTTGGAACACTCTAATCAGTAGACCTGGCAATTGCAGGGGGGGCCTGCATTGGTCTTCAAGAGAGCAGTCTGCTGGTCTAGCTCGCAAGCTGACTTTTCCTTGTTAGATGTTCCTGCCAGGCATAGAGGGGCAGGGGTTTGCTATAAGGACTCCAGCTTCCACTGGAAGCTCTTGCTTTATTTCTCTCTCAAGTCTGACTGTGCTGGTGAGTGGTGGAAGGGAGAGGTGGTGAATGAGGAAGATGGCATCACCCTGACTTCTCATCCTTGGAGAGGAGAACTCCTTGCCACCACTCTTTAAAAGGCTCTCATGAGAAAACAAAAAATCTCCTGTTGTCCCAGAAATTCATCAGATCCCTGCCCTTAAACTGTCTGTTCCTGGCCATTGGCACACCGGGCATCCCAGCTCGCTTGTATTTTATCTCCAGCCCATATCTGGTATTCACAACTCCAAGTTTTAAAGGGCGTGGCAAGGTGGGACCCAGTCTACCAGCAAGCCAGCACCATGCTGTTCCAGAAAAGCAGTTGCACAGTAGCTAGAATCTATTGTGAGAAACAGCAGAAAGCTGCAACCAGGTAATGTGCAGTCTTTTCATGTCTCTGTTCTCTGCTCAGTTCTGTCCTGGAAAATCAGCTGCTCTGAGTGTGCATAGTGGCTCATGTCTATTGTGGCTCACAGAAAAAAGCTGCTTCCAGGTTATGTGCCTCTGTGTCCATCTCTGTCCTTGCTGTTAAGCATTGCTCAATGGTTCCTAGCTGCATTTCTGTCCTTGGAGAGGCAAAATACACTCATTCAAATGTAGTCTAGGCAGAGGAGTAATATCTTCTAGTGTGATCCAAGGGATCTCCTTTCCATGGCCTGTTGTGTGAACCTTACCATCTGCACTCTCCCCTGCTCTCTCCTTCTCCCTGACTTTGCTCAGTAAAAAAGGTTCCCTCCCCTTTGCAGCCCCAGCGCATTTCTCTCCCCCAGTTCATGGCTCTGAACCCCGAACCTCCTATCTGCCCTGTTCTCTCTTTTGAACTGCGCAGGTTTTTTTCTCTAATCCTCAGATTATATTCCTAGTTATTTAAAATAGTTTGAAGTTGATCTAGCTGTGTTTCAGGGACAAGGCAATCTCAGGGTCCCCTTATGCTGCCATTTTAACTCAAAAATTTTAGATCATCATTATTACTACTTTTTTGCATCCTCATTTCTTATTTGGTTAATCTTGACAGATCAAAGTTTCAAAATCCCAAAGTAGGAGGGAATGCCTTTGATTATAAAAGAAAGACATTTAATCACCTGATTCTATATTTCGAGCTGTGTATGGAAGATAATTGATGTGCTTTCTAATAACTCTCATGTACTAGAATTGACAGTAACTATATCTAACAGCTCTATAATTTTCAAAATTTCCTGTTTTGTTGACATGTTACAAAATGTTCATCTTAATTTCCTACATCTCTATCATTTCTGTGGAAGTTTTAACTCAAACGTGGAAGAACTAAGCAATATTTATAAGTGTCAAAGCAGGAACTGAAAAGTAAATATATTATGTCATATAAAACCCTAATTAAAAATCAAATGCTCAGAGTGGTGACAGTAAGGCAATCCTGATGAACAACAGAATAGCCAAGGATGTAAACAATTTAAAAAGCAGTATTTCTATCATACTTTTTTCAATTACCACATAGCTATAATTGAGTGGTTTTGTACTGGTCTATGAACCAAGTGTAAAACTTATTTTTTCATTTAAATCCCCTAACAGAATTTATAAAATAATAATAATATTGATAATAGCAATAACAACAATAATAATTTATTTTGTGGACCTTACAGAAGTTGAGACACACTGAAAATAAAACTCAAAAACCAACTCAAAGAAACTCAGGAAAGAAAGCACATCTTGGGGTTTAGTGGTCAGAGATGGCAATATATGAAGTATTTGTGGTTTAGTATTTGTGACACCTAATACATTTCAAGAACAAGTTCACTCTGGCTAATAGAGTACAACTGTGAAGTCAAGTTACTGGAGCTCAGCTCCTACTGGTTGTGTGGCCCTCAGCAAGACCATAAACCCTTTATGCATCATTATCCATACCTGATGAACGTGGATAATGGTACCTGCATCAAAGAGGTATTTGGGAGACTTTAAAAGGTAATATTTTGAAATCTTCAGCATAGAGCCTAGAACAAACGGTGTCCAAATGGACATTCAACTCCTCAGGCTCTGAGAAAGTTAAGATTTTTAAAGGCCAGTCTGGGAAAATAAACCTAAATGTTACATTATATTTATGTAGCCAACAGTCTTCAAACACCATCTCTTTCTGGTTTATATTTCAAACAGCTTTAACAGAGAGCAAGCAAAGAAAATTGGCTGGAGGCCATGGGGGTGGAGTAAGTTTACTATGCATCCAATTCTTTGTTCTGCCATTTTCTTGAACAATATTTTCAGTCTTTGATGGGGGTTAATGATTGAAGACATAGGTTTTGTGTCACATAGACCTGGTTTCTCAGAGTTCAGATTTGGTCACTTAGTATTTGGTGACCTATCCCAAGAATAGTTTGATAACACACGGCCAAGAGCAAAATAAAAAACACTAGTTATGATTTATTATTATGAATAATTTAAGAGTTGATGCAATTTTTCCTTAATGCATGTGAGAAATTTTATGTGGAAAATAACTTAATCCAGTTGCAAAATTTTTTAAATAATCTAGAATAACTCCGCAATGTTTGTCTAGTCCACTTCATGTCAGAAGTGCTTAAATAATTAGCTTATTGCATTTGATAGGGTGGTCCTGACTTCACCTCTAAGGAGCTTGTCTTTGTAGGTACAACAGGAAAAAAAAACTCCCTGCTCTACCTAAAAGTCTCACAGTATCATTCTGAGAAGTAAAGACTTTTAGTAAAATGTGAAAGTACCTTCAAACCCACATATTGCTAGACAAATATAAGATGATATTATGTAACAAAATCATGTTATGCAGTTCAGGCTAAATCTAGCTCTAGTGTCTATGTAAAAAAAGAATGGTGACTTCTATACCACTCTTGGAGAGAAAAGTGACAAAAAAAAATTTAATAATAAAAGGAAAGTTTTATTATTTCCTCCTGAGAGAGAACAGAACTCTTAGAGGACAATGTTGCAAGAGTCATGAACTCTAAATCAGGATATTTTGGTTTAAATCCTGTCTTTGGTACCAAATAACTGTATAAATTTTCCTAAGTTCTTAAAAAAACGTGGACCTCAATTTACTTTGTGTAAAATGAACTTACACTAGAAAATACTGAAGGTCTTTTTCAGCTCTGACACTCTTTATTGCTATAATTCTGCTTTTGAAAGCATAGGGCCTTTCACAAGTAACACCTCAGTTGAATTGTGGGACCTATAAATACAATGTTCTTAGTAATGGGATTTTCCAGTTGACTGGGAGGCAAGTTTATCTCAGGATCTTATCTTTTCATATTCCTCCTCTCACCACTTTTTTGATTTTGCTAACTCCTTCTCACAGATTTTCCTTGTATAATTTCCTGTGCTTTCCCCCTTCCCTAGCCCTCACTCAATTTTTTAAAGTCCACACTGCCCTCTTGCATTCTGTGGCCAGAGACTTTGAAAACTATCCTTATTTTGCAATTCAAACTATCACAACACCTTCGGTGCTCCAAATTTTTACAGTAACAAGATAGCCAACATCAGAACTTTATTGGAGAATCTGTGATAAGCAGAATAATGCCCCCCTCCAAAGATTTTCACATCCTAATACCCAGAACATGTACATATATTACCATCCACAGTAAAAGAGACTTTACAAATGTATCTGACTAAGGATCTTGAGGTAGGGAGAGATTCCTAGATTACCCAGGTGAACCCAATGTAATCACAAGGTACTTAAAAGGAAAAAAATTGAGGCAGGAGAATCAGAGTTAGAAGAGGAGATGTTATTATAGAAGCAGGAGTCAGAAAAGGGAACTTGAAGATGCCCTACAGTTGGTTTTTTAGGTTGATGTTCAAGGACACAAGCCAAGAAATGTAGGCAGCTTCTAGAAACTGGAAAAGTCAAATAAATAGATTCACCTTACAGTCTCCAGAAAGAACTCACCTCTGCTGAGCCCCGAAATACCCATTTTGAATTTCTAATTTGCATAGCTATAAGATAATAAATTTATGTTTTTCTAAGCCACCAATTTTGTGGTAATTTAGTACAGTGGCGAAAGAAAAACTAATACAGATTCCTCCACTATTCTCAGTAGTCTGTCTCACTGCTAAATTGGGTTTTGTCTTAACTGCTAGTTCCTGGAAGCTCTTAAGAAACTGTATATTTTGGGGGCGCCTGGGTGGCTCAGTTGGTTAAGCAACTGCCTTCGGCTCAGGTCATGATCCTGGAGACCCAGGATCAAGCCCCACATCGGGCTCCCTGCTCGGTAGGAAGCCTGCTTCTCCCTCTCTCACTCCCCCTGCTTGTGTTACCTCTCTCGCTGTGTTTCTCTCTGTCAAATAAATAAAATATTAAAAAAAAAACAAACTGTATATTTTGAAATTTGCCAGTGATGGGTCTCAAGGCAGGCCACCCCAAAATATGCTAAAGTGGCATACTGATTATTTTGAATTAGTTACTTGAGAAACAGCAGGTATAAGGACACTCTAACCCTTCTCTTTGTTTCGCTAAAAGCAGAAAATAAATCTGCCATGTGAAAAGTACACTCCATGATTCAGGAGGCAGAGAGACATCCATATTGCCAGATATTAGGAATTCAGAGCCGAGAAGGCTATCTAAAGAAATTCTGCTTAATTTACTCACTAATTAGTATCTAAGCCTAAGTTTCTTTGTCTTGTCAGTTCTTCAAAATTTATTGTTTCTTTGTCTAAAGGGATAAAAGCTGCTTGGTTTGATGTCTTCTCAGAGACTCATACCTCTTCTCAGAGACTCAAATTCCCATATATATAGGAATTAAATTTGTTTTGTTTCTTTTATTAATCTATCTTGTGTCAATTATTAGATCAGCCAAAAGAACCAAGAGAGGTAGGGAGAAATTTTCCCCTCCCTGATACCAGAATGCTCCAAAAACCCCAAGTTCATTACCGAGGTTAAAAAAAAAAAAAAAAAATCTGGGTGCCTGGGTGGCTCAGTGGGTTAAAGCCTCTGCTTTCAGCTCAGGTTATGATCTCAAGGTCCTAGGCTCGAGGCCCACATTGGGTTCTCTGCTAAGTAGGGAGCCTGCTTCCTCCTCTCTCTCTGCCTGCCTCTCTGCCTACTTGTGATCTCTCTCTCTCTGTCAAATAAATAAATAAAATCTTAAAAAAAAATTTAAGGAGAAGAACTTTATATCACAATGCAATTTGCATTATATTTACATTCCCTTTAATCTACTGCTAGCATAATTGATATCCTCAGATAATCACAGTGAGCTAGCTTATATTTCTAGATAATGTCTGAGGTTGTTTGCAACCTCAAGCTTATATGATTATAGTGTAAAAACAAGTTAGAAGTTACACAAATATATCAACTCATATCTCCTTACTGAAGTATACTCTGAGTGATTCTAATTAATAGAATACGTCATCTAAAATCTCAATATCTGATATACTTCTAAGTTTTTTTGAATTACTGTTTACTGATACTTGGGTATTTTTATGTATGGGGCTATCTACTTTTAAAATTCTTTCTTCTACAGGCACCTGGGTGACTCAGTTGGTTAAGCAACTGCCTTCAGCTCAGGTCCCACATGGGGCTCCCTGCTCAGCGGGAGTCTGCTTCTCCCTCTGACCCTCCCCAGTCTCATACTCTCTCTCTCTTTCTCTCTCTCTCATTCTTTCTCTCTCAAATAAATAATAAAAGTAAAATATTTAAAAAAATAAACAATAAAATGCTTTCTTCTTAATCTATTCATGAAAAACTTCGGGAGCAGCTCTCTTATCACCTAAACATATTCTGTGGAACCATACTGTTATTCCACTGTGAAACCACACTATTTTTGGATTTCTAAATAATAACAGTAAGAATGGGAAATCTGAAAATGTGAAAGTAATAGGTTTTCACTGATGATCATGTAGGCATACATAGAAGAAAACCTAATTCACTAGCTTTTCTTGAAGTTACAGTAAGTCACAGAGGAAACAGGGTTAGCCAGTCTGGGGACTAAGGAAAGAGAACAAGAATAACCTTAAAAACAGGAAGTATACATAAAGTAGGAATGCAAAGTGTCCTTACAGTGTCATGGGACAGGGATGCTACTATACAAGCCAAGTTTTTCAGAAGCATGGGATTTAGGTGTCATGGATTTAAGAGTTTAGGCTCTTTACTTTACTTTAAGAAGTAAAGAGGACCAAATAGAAAAGACCCTTGAAAAATCAGTGCTAAGGGGTTTAGCCTTTATTGTACAGAATGCATGAAACAAACCAAGTGCTTTAAATGGAGAAATAACATAGTTACTGTTGTGCTTTAAACACTTGGGACTGCATATAGACGAGAGATTTGAGTAAGATGGTTATATGGGCAGGAATCCAAAGTTAAAGACTGCTGTAACACTTCAATTTAAAGTGAGAGTCAATAGTGACAGTTATAGGGGAGTGGATATTTATTAAATGGGTATAAAGGTTAAGTTTGAATGTCCCTCCCCACCACCATCACCAAAACCAAGTTGTAATATTTTCTGTCATGAGAACTGTCAAATAAGAGGAATAAAGATAATCACTTTCATTTTAAATACACAACTCCTTAAGAAACTAAGAGTAAAGGGAGGTATCAAATAAGTAGTTGACAAAGCTTGGTGAAAAATATAATTGGGGCATTATTGGTGTAGAGATGAATAAGAACATTTAGCTTTGGAAACTTGATTCCCCAGTCTTAGTAAAGATGCCTAGTAACTGGAAACATTATTTAGTTTCCCTGAGCCCCAGTTTCTCATGTAACATAGGAATTATAATACCCTAACTCACAAAGTTTTATATAGTTTTTATACATATAAAATATTTACCACATCTATCCACAGAAAAAGCTTAATAAGAATTAGCCAATCTCAAAATGCCTGGGTGGCTCAGTCAGTTAAGCATCTGCTTTTGGCTCAGGTCATGACCCCAGGATCCTGGAATTGAGTCCCACATCAGGCTCCTTGCTCATCAGGGAGTCTGTTTCTCCCTTAGCCTGTAGCTCCCCCTGCTTGTGTGCTCTCTCTTGCTCTCTCTCTTTCTCTTTGACAAAAAAAAAAAAAAAAAAAAAAAAAAATCTTAAAAAAAAAAAAAGAATTAGCCAATGTAGATGAGGTCATGACAATAAGTACTACAACCATCCCCCACAGGATAACATCAGAGGATGAAAAGAACAAAGCCATGAGGTTATGCATCCATATTTAAATTGTATATAAACAAAAAAACAATAAGAATTATTAAAATGAAAGAGAGAAGTGAGGAGAGGGAAGCAGGAGAGTGTCATATTGTGGAAGCTGTAGGAAATACAACTTTTTTTTTTTTTTGGTTTCCTGGCTGTCCATCACTGACCAGTAAAGGATAAGATCAGTGACACTGGATAGATCTATTGGATTTCCTCTCAATCCTTGACTCTTAGCACTGTGATTCAAAAACAGGAAAAAAAAATTGCAGCAACCCTTATTCATTCTGTAAAATAAGGACCTAACCAAACAGGTGGGTAACCCCAATCTCTGTCCACTTCTGACTTTGCTCCTGAGTCTTCTCATTCATTTTATACCATCTTTCCCTTAAGACTTGGTATGTGCTGCTTGTAAGCAAAAAACCTCTAACTGACCTAAAAGAAAGACAACAAAATGGGGATTTTAGGATAAAATAAGAACAGTTAAACATTGGCTTTGACAGTTAGAAACCTAAGTGCAATGGATTATGAAAAATGTGAGCTATAAAGTAGTGGAGGTAGTGAACTTACAGTTTTCTCTGGAAAAATGAAAAAAAAAAAGATAAAAACCAAGGGGTGCTAAAAGATACAAAATGAGTATTCTCATTTTGTTTGGACTCTATTTCATTCCTTAGATGTGAGAAACATAAACTTATTTATAATCCAGAGGAAGCCAATAGGGAGGAAGATTTTTTAGGAAGTAGGAGGAAGAGGGCTCATGAAGGGAATAAAACAGGAAAGAGACAAATGGAAAGGAAATAAGATCTATGTGTGGAGGTGTTAACAATAAACATCCCAAAGTGTACTGTTTGTCAGGTACTGATTATACTTGAAGATAGTGTGAATAGGGAACCAAAGAAAAATTGTCTGTTGACCTGTTTTCTCCTTAAAATAGGTAACAAGATCACCAACTGAGAATGAATGTGCATTGATAAAAATGTGGTTTGAAAATTATACCAGAGAAACTTCAGAATATCTTTTAAGGAGCCTCAGAGATTAACATGGATAAAGACAAGGGAAAAAAATTAACAGAATGTTCTAAGGTTGACAGTTAGACCATGAAAATGGGTAAGTTTTCAGATGCCCATAAAAAGAACAGAAAATACAGATTTTTGAAGTTGGGCTCTGTGATTAGATATGGTCAAAAGAAGGTATAAAATAGAATCTGTGAATTGAGGCTGGTGGAAAGACAAGGTGAAAGAAAGGGAGAGGAGGAAAAGAGGGCCATAGGGAAGGACTGGGAAGGGTGGCTGCTGTTGGTTGAGAGAAAATTGAGTGAGTCTGAAATTAGTTAACATGAGAATCATCTTTGATGTTGAACAGCATGTATAATGGAATGAGAAACTGAGAAATCTGGAAACATAAGTCTTTACTGAAGTGTGCACTATCATTTGAAGTTAACATTGCAAAGGTCCCTGATGTAGATAGATCCATAAGCAGACACTGAAAATAGCTAGGCAAAAGGTCACTGGATTTAAGTAGAGCCAAAAATGTTAAGGCTAATCTGTTGATGGATTGAAAACTCTTAAAATTATGGCAGAATGGTGAGAGAAGGAGAAGAGGCAACATCTTTCATAAATGAGAGAGTGTGAATAAATAATTGAGAGGTTGGTTGATGAAAAGAAAGATATAATTACAGCTAGATGGGAGGAAACAGAAGAGAAAAAGTATTCTGCATAAGAATGGATAATAAAGAAGTAGAAATCAGCAGAAGGGAGTAAGAGAATATAAACTCTCCCTTGTCAATCTATTGAGAAAAGGAGATAACATTTTTAAAAAGTGAATAAAAAATAGACACATTTCTATATATGATTAGATGAAAATTAGATGCAAATTAAGTAGGTTACATCATCACACAACCCAATATAGCTCTTAGTCATCTGGGATATTTTGGCTTTGATTTTTTTTTTTCGGTGTGTGTGATTATTCAAGATATAAAAATGATCATTCTTAACAGAGTTCTTCATTCTCCCCAACACTTCTCTCATGGGTAAGAGTTTGGTAGGAATCTTATCACAATATTGATGCTGTTGGCTTTCTAGAGGTCAATTTTCTTATACACTGCTTGTTTTTATTAGATAAGAATGATTTGGCTCCAAATTAAGACAGAATTAGCTAAAATGAAGCAATCAGGTACAATAAGCTTTCCCAATTGTTCTAAGACGTATACTTACTAAAAAGAAAAAAAATAAAACCCATGTTGTTTAAAATTCAAGAAAATTTTATGTATTGCCAAAAGATGTTTAGCTTCTTCAGAGTACCAGTATAAGACACTTCAGATTAAAATGTTGTTTAAAAATTCCAAATAAACAACTCTTTCAAAAAAAACTGCACAGATCATATTTTAATCTTTGAACAGCATTTAATGAATAGTACACTCAACCAGAACCAAAGGATTCAGTTCAGTCAGTGAGATGAACCATTTTATTAAAATTCCCTTTTTACAAAACTTCAGAACCATTATTACCCAGGAAATACAATACTACTTCACATCAAACAAAATTGAGCAAAGCTGATCATTTGATTTTTACAGACATCTTCAAAACATCTTGACTCTCTGCTTTGAGCCGTATTTTTATGTTTGCATATAGCCCTAGCATTAGTCCTACTAACGTTTTTCACAATTTCACAATGGCCCCTTAACTAGTCCCTTAGCATCATTCCTGGTTGCTCCTTCAATCTATCCCCATAAGACAGCCAGGGTGATCTTCTCAGAATGCAACTCTTTATTCCTGTGCTTAAATTACTTCTATAGACATAATCGTAGCTTCTGCAGGTTTAATCTTTGCATTTTTTTCTCTGATTTCACCTGCAGACACTCTGTCTCTCTACTATGACCATATTCCTGTCATCCACAGGGACTTTCATAACATATCCTTTCTTAGTGACCTGCCCTCTCACCTCTCCTTCAATCACTAGCCTCCTTACGTATTTAACTGTTTCTATTTGTCCTTTTAGGACTCAGCTCCCAGTTTATTGCCTCAGGGAAGTTTCCCTGACATCATCCAATGGTCCCTCTAACTTACATTGTTGAATACTGTGCTTTACTAGCACTTATGACACTTTCATTGATGACTGCCTCCCTTCACAAGACTGTGAGTTCCATGAGAAAAACCAGGGACCATGTATATATTGTCCATCACTGTATTGTCTATATCTTACTCGGCACCTGGCATACAATGGTCCTTTAAAATGTTTGGCAGATGGGTGCCTGGGTGGCTCAGTGGGTTAAAGCCTCTGCCTTCAGCTCAGGTCATGATCTCGGTGTCCTGGAAGCGAGGCCCGCATCGGGCTCTGTTTAGCAAGGAGACGGCTTCCTCCTCTCTCTCTCTCTCTGCCTTGCCTCTCTGCCTACTTGTAATCGCTCTCTGTCAAATAAATAAATAAAAAATCTTTAAAAAAATGTTTGGCAGAATGAAGAAAACAATAAATGAAATAAAATGGCATTATATAAAAGCTTTCAATTACCAATAGCTACTCTAAATTTATACAATTTCAATATGGAAACTTAGAAAAATTCTTTGTTTTTTATAATCTAAAATTAACTGCAAAGAAGGTGTTATTTTAGGAAAAATTGCAATAATAGGCAAATGATCATTGAGTATGCTTTCAATGGAATGCCATTTTTTTTCTAGTAACCCCCTAAAAGTTATAAGATTTTAAAGAATTCTGTACACTTTTCATTGTTTTGACCAAGTTGTATTATAGCCCTGCAAATAGTAGAAGAGGATTCATAATGCAAATGACTCTTGTCCATAGATGCAAATGAATTTGTACCAAAGAGGTAAGCAATTACTGCCCTATAAAAAAGATAATTCTGTAGATTATGCTTAATCCCCATAGAATATCAACCCATTTTTCAAATTCCTTTCAGCATTCCTGACTACTCATATATATCCATTCTTCAGATTCTTCATCAAACTACATGTGACTTACTGGTTCTTTAACAAATGAGTTCAATAATATCTTTGACATGTGTATATATATTTATAGGGTAGCCATTATCTTATTATTTTAAAAACTATCTTTTAATACCTGTTTATGCTATTTAAAATACAAGTACTAAAAACATTCAACTTTCAATGTCACACATTCATTGAAATATGTTAATAATGTGGTTGCCAGTCAGAATGGCCAAAATTAACAAGACAGGAAACAACAAGTGTGGGAGAGGCTGTGGAGAAAGGGGAACCCTCTTACACTGTTGGTGGGAATGCAAGTTGGTGCAGCCGCTTTGGAAAACAGTGTGAAGATTCCTTAAAAAATTAAAAATAGAGCTACCCTTTGACCCTGCAATTGCACTACTGAGTATTTACCCCAAAGATATAGATGTAGTGAAAAGAAGGGCCATATGTACCCCAATGTTCATTGCAGCGATGACCACAATCGCCAAACTGTGAAAAGAGCCAAGGTGCCCTTCAACAGACGAGCCATAAAGAAGATATGTCCATATATACAATGGAATATTATGCCTCCATCAGAAAGGATAAATACCCAACTTTTGTAGCAACATGGACTGGATTGGAAGAGATTGTGCTGGGTGAAATAAGCCAAGTAGAGAAAGTCAAGTGTCACATGGTTTCACTTACTTGTGGAGCATAAGGAGTAATATAGAGGACAGTAGGAGAAGGAAAGGAAATGGGGTTAATCAGGGAAGGAGACGAAACACAAGAGAATTTGGACTCAGAAACAAACTGAGGGCCTTGGAGGGGAGAGGGTGAGGGGATGGGCCAGCCTGGTGGTGGGTATTGAGGGCAGGAATTGCATGGAGCACTGGGTGTGGGGCATAAAAAATGAATCTTAGAACACTGAAAAATAAATAAATAAAAGAATTAAAAAAAAATAATGGGGATGCCTGAGTGGCTCAGTACATTAAGCACCTGACTCTTGGTTTTTTGCTCAGGTCATGATCTCAGGGACCTGGGATCGAGCTCCACATCAGAATTTATACCTAGCAGGGAGTCTGTTTGAGATTTTCTCTCTCCCTTTCCCTTTGCCCCTCCTCCTCCTCTCTTTCTAAAATAAAAAATTTTTGAAGTATGTTAATAATGGCATACTGACTGACTCTTTTATGGGAAGAAGATTTAATATACAAATTAGTAGGTTGTATCAAGTGACTCTTCACAGTATATACATATATACTCCATGCATACCACATTTTTGTATTCACACCACAAAATGCATACTTGGACATGTATTCAAAACACTATACATGTGTATGTACACATATGTGCATGTGTGCATGTGTGTATATATATATATATAAAACACATGGTTGTATGCATACCATTATATATGCATATATTAAATATTAACTATATATAAATATCATTTCAGTGATTATTATATATATATAAAATAGAGAGAGTATGTATATGTGTAGAGAGCAAGAGAAAATTGCTTTTATTCCAACAAGGATTAAAAAGCAATAAATATTTCTTTGTTTTGTCTTTCACAAGAGCAGGTACTGATTAAATTGCTGTTATTTTATGTGATGTACTTGTATCAAATACTGAAACAGTAATATCACAAGGGTTATCAGGCTCTTTTTCTGGTCGTTAGCAAAATAGATTGCAAGATGTTGTTTTAACCAAAGGACTACCTCCTCTCATAGACAACAAAAGAGAAAAAAAAGTCATTTAAATAATCATTTAAATAATCATTTTAAACTAAATTAGGTATGGCCAGAACAAATATTAAATGCCTTTTGAAATACACTATAAAAAGTGAATTTCACATACAGAGATGTAATAAGTACAAATTGTTTATTTTACCTTTTTTTTTTTAAGATTTTATTTATTTGACAGAGAGAAACATAGCCAGAGATGGAACACAAGCAGGGGGAGTGTGAGAGGGAAAAGCAGGCTTCCTGCCGAGCAGGGAGCCCAATGTGGGACTTGAACCCAGGTCTCCGGGATCATGACCTGAGCCGAAGGCAGTCGCTTAGCCAACTGAGCCACCCAGGCGCCCCTCATTTTACATTTACTTTAAATCAAACCAGACTACTACAAATGACCAACACAATATATGGTGAATTTGTATGTTTTACATGTGTGTTTTACGTGTGCAGTATTTTTCCGTTCTTGGTGGCTCTTAAATTCATTATTTTATTTGATCTACATTCAAAGGTAAGTTACTTTTTTATTTTTTTACTTTTTTTTAAAGATTTTATTTATTTGACAGAGAGAAACACAGCCAGAGAGGGAACACAAGCAGGGGGAGTGAGAGAGGGAGAAACAGGCTTCCTGCTGAGCAGGGAGCCCGATGTGGGACTCGATCCCAGGTCTACGGGATCATGACCTGAGCCGAAGGCAGTCACCCAACCAACTGAGCCACCCAGGCACCCAGTAAGTTACTTTTTTAAAAAGTAGTCCTAAAAACTCAGTGAAATTTGCTTTTCACCAAAAAACATATTGGGGATAAAAATTTCCAGAGACATGACAAATGTGGCAAGTTTATACGTGCTGACATGTAAACACTTTCAGGACATATTTTAAGTGAAAAATATAAAATACAGATATATTTGCATATTGAAGTTCACTAATTATGCAAAAAAAACAAAACAAAACAAAACAAAATACCCATTAACTACAAAAAACAAACAAATCCAAAACACATCCTTAGGAAATTTCTGCACAAGCAATTAATATAGTGTTTAACTCAGGAGTTTGGGGTGAGGTATATCATTATATGCCTTTACTTTTCTCCTGTTTGAACATTTTTTTTACTACATGTATATGTTATTTTCAACAAAGAAAAGCTATTTTTTCTCATTTTGATTAAAAGTATTTTTTTTTTTAGCATTACTTATGCATTCTCAGAGATTGCACTCATGATCAGTAAGAGAGGATAGCAAGAATAAGATGATATGGGCTAGATCATGTATAAGCCATTCAGAGGATCATGCCAAGCATTCTGGTACTGTAAACAGGATATGACCTCAAAGCTATTTCTCAAAAGAAAATAAGAACCTCGAAGAAATTCTCATGAAAGTGGAATACTTTTCAAAAGAAAAGTCATTTTGAATTAGAAGTATCAATAAGCAAAGCATATACCAGTTGGAATAACTAAAACAGTGGTGCCCAACATAAGGGTCACTGTGCCTCTAGAGCAGGCAAAATAATAGACCTCCAAAAATGCCCATGTCCTGATCACCCAGAACCTGTGAATATTTTATGTTATGTGGCAAATAGAACTTTGCCGATGTGATTGAGTTTATGAACCTTAAAACGAGGAGAGTATCCTGGATTATCCAGGCAAGCTTAACCCAATCACAGGAGTCCTTAAAAGCAGAGAATTTCTCTAGCTGGATGCAGAAGAGACATGGGAGAAGGGGAAATGAGGAGATTCAAAGCATGAAAAACACTTGAGGTATTCTTCCTGGGTTGAAGATGGGAGAGGCAATATGACAAATAATCCCAGCAGCCCTATGAAGCTGGGAAAGGTTCATGGCTGATAACCAGCAAAGAAATAGGTGAGCCCTACAACCTCAAGGAACTGAATTCTATCAACAACCTGAATGAATTTAGAAGCAAGTTCATCTTTAGGTCTCCAGGAAAGAATAAAGTTCTGTGGAACCCTTGACTTCAATGTGTGAAACCAAGTGGAGGACCCAACTGAGCAATGCTATATCAGGACTTTTGACTTGCAGAAGTGTGAAATAATACCTTTGTATTTTTTTAAGCTGCTAAATTTGTTGGGAATTTAGTCCAGAATAATAAAGACCAACCCACTTGCTTCTGACAAGCAAAAAATTAATTATGGCATGATTAATGAGCTAATTGTAAAATACAACCAACAAACAAAAGTATCACAGAATGAGAATTCAATAAAAAAGAAATGATTTAGGGGCGCCTGGGTGGCTCAGTTGGTTAAGCGACTGCCTTCGGCTCAGGTCATGATCCCGGAGACCCGGGATCGAGCCCCACATCGAGCCCCACATCGGGCTCCCTGCTCAGCAGGAAGCCTGCTTCTCCCTCTCTCACCCCCCCTGCTTGTATTCCCTCTCTTGCTGTGTTTCTCTCTGTCAAATAAATAAAATCTTAA